>CABEEJ010007602.1:0-29434 GCA_901482245.1 Timema douglasi | reverse complement strand
CGTGGAATCCGAACCACGGTGGAGGCCTGGCATTCCCCACATTCACAAGATGTATTGTCAGAGGTGGAGGAAGGGTTTGGTAATCAAATAAATCTGTGCCGAGACCGAAGATTGAACCCCGGACCCCAGCACAGAAGCCCGACACCTTACCCCTAGACCGCCAGGTCACCTACCACATTAGAGTTAAGTTGAAAATAGCTATTATTAGGTAATGTACTATATAAGGTGAAGGCGGAGGAAATGTTAGTCAGACATTATTTACAACGTTAAGGTATTGGTTTCAATATTTCCGATTACTTTCTATGCGGGGGTGGGGGAGCAAGGGGATTATCTCCATTACCTCCTCCTGAATCCACCACTGAGGTCATGGAAACATTTGGAACAAGGAGTGAACAAGCTAGGTCAAGATATCAAGAAAACGTAGGAGAATAATCTAGGTCAAAGATAAATACAGGGCACTTTGGTGAGCTAGCTAGCTCAAAGATAAATAAAGGGCACGTTGGTGAGCTAGCTAACTCAGAGATAAATAAAGGGTACGTTGGTGAGTTAGCTAACTCAGAGATAAATAAAGGGCACGTTGGTGAGTTAGCTAACTCAAGGATAAATAAAGGGCACGTTGGTGAGTTAGCTAACTCAGAGATAAATAAAGGGCACGTTGGTGAGTTAGCTAACTCAGAGATAAATAAAGGGCACGTTGGTGAATTAGCTAACTCAGAGATAAATAAAGGGCACGTTGGTGAGTTAGCTAACGCAAAGATAAATACAGGGCACTTTGGTGAGCTAGCTAGTTCAAAGATAAATAAAGGGCACGTTGGTGAGCTAGCTAACTCAAAGATAAATAAAGGACACGTTGGTGAGTTAGCTAACTCAAGGATAAATAAAGGGCACGTTGGTGATCTAGCTAACTCAAGGATAAATAAAGGACACTTTGGTGAGCTAGCTAGCTCAAAGATAAATAAAGGGTACGTTGGTGAGTTAGCTAACTCAAGGATAAATAAAGGGCACGTTGGTGAGCTAGCTAACTCAAGGATAAATAAAGGACACTTTGGTGAGTTAGCTAAGTCAAAGATAAATAAAGGACACGCTAGGGATTCGATAAAAAAAATAGACAAAAATCATGAAAATGTCAATGTGCCAGCGATATTGATAAAAATCAAATAAAGACGGGTAAGTTTGCTAAATCTATGATAGACAATATTATTATCGGAAACGCTGCAAAGCCTGAGCTAAAACAACATTTCTCTGTAAAAACCTATTTCATTAAAGAGTCAGAAAAAATCTTGGTCAAGTCCTCGTAACAAAAATATTTTTTTTTATCGTGAGCCCGCCTCGGTAGCGTAGTTGGCTAAACGTGCTTGTTTCGTGTTGAGCTAGACTGCCGAGGGCGGGGATACCAAGTTTCAAATCTCGGTCGGCTGAACTGGATGTATTTTTTTCCTAAATTGTTTTTCACTCTCCCTCCACGCAAATGCGGGTTAACTTCCTCTATATTCAACCTTCCCAATTCCCAACCCATTAGAGTAATTAGTACTTAACCCGAACGGGCTGTAAGACGCGGTGCTATTATTTTATCTTGCTATGGACGTTTTTAGGATTCAATTCCGTGTTTTGGGGGTAGCCTGGACACGACCTCCTGCCTTTAACAAAGTGATATGCGCACATCGCCTTGCGGCTACTAATAATGATCATGTTTATGCAATTCCGGACGCCAACACGAAAATAACCCGACTGCAATTTTTTTTGCATAAAGGATCCAATGTCGCTGGCCACCGATCGTAGGATTCGTGACGTCACAACTAACGAGCTGAGTCCAGCTGACGCACACCACCTTGAACGGATGTTTGCCATGGATTATAATAATTCATATTTTAATTTATGTCTCAATAATAGAATATTTTAATTGTTCAAGTAATGTCTTGGAAAGGTGCATTTTAATGTAAATGTGTTACCAGTCAAAATTTTGAGGGGTCAGGGGAAGATATTTAGATCCAGGATTACGTGCCTGTTTAGTGTCTAGTTAATATTCTTCCAATGCCTTTGGAACACAGCGCCTAGTCATAAATATTTGTTTTTAAGTCACTAGATCTTTACCAAGACATCTTAAACCTAAATAAGGGTCTAAATCCCCTGTGAGCCCTACTTATTTAAAAAAGCGTACTTTGTCATTCTGTGAATAACTATATTTTGAAATGTTTTAAGGATATTTCCGACTAGGAAGATTATTAAAATTAAGGCATTTAAATTCAGGTTTCGTCCTTTTTTGACTTTGTTTTATAAACATGTCAAGTTATCGTAGGTTATCTGATTAACGTGGTAATATATCTGATGCTGCTCCACATTGACTGATATTTACAGTTATTTCACTGGTGATTTAAATTTTAAAAATAACAATGAGGTCAAAGTAAAACCTTTTAATCAATAACAGTGACAAATGTGTTAATAGTGACCACTTATTTACGTTAAATGAAAGTTCATCGAAACGTTCTATTAGATGTAAAAAAATACTATCTTTCTTGTTTATTCGTTTTGTATTATTATTATTATTATTTAGCACCGCGTCTTACTACCCGTTCGGGTTATACGCTTTAAGTACTAACTACGCTAATTTATTGGGAATCGGAAAGGCTGCATTAGAGGAAGTGAACCCGCATTTGCGTGGAGGGAGAGTGGAAAACCATTTAGGAAAAAACACCCCCAGTTCACCCGACCGAAATTCGAACCTCGATCTCCCCGTCCTCGGCAGTCGAGCTCAACACGACTCGCGCTTTAGCCAACTATGCCACCGAGGCGGGTTATTCGTCTTGTAACATTATGCAAATATATATGTATGCTTCAAAATTAATTGAACCAAAGGTACATTAGTAGGCCTACTGGAGATATATGTGTTGTTTAGGTAGTATGTTAAACACAAATTAACACCATGTAGTAGTACTAGCACTTGCGCCACTTAATATAGGTCTAATGTAATAAATTTGTTGAACATGGAAATAAACTGTGTAACCAATTAACTACACAACATAAATGTACAGCCAAGCAATTGTGCCCAGTAGAGATGATTCTCACGGCTGAAGTCAGACCAAAACGAAGATAATAAGCTGTTTAGTTTCGTGAGAAGAAACTAATATTGAGGCTCAATGAACTGGACGATAAAAACTCTCCAAGGGGCCCGCCTCGGTAAGAGTTAAATCAACGCAAAGACTTTCATCATTAACCCACTATTTAATTCTACGATGCCTTATTTCAAAATATGGTTCACGCCAAGATAAAAGTCTAAAGAGTCCAACAGGGCTCTATTTTCTTAACACCCCTATATTTTAAATTTCATTAATAGAAACATGTGTTTGAAAATATGACTGCTTATTTAAACAACTTTTTAATCATATTTGCAGACCTATGAGCCTATGGTTGATTAAAAGAGCTCTATATTTAGCCTTCCTCTAACAAATACTGTACAGTAGTAATTTTTTTTGATAGGCGCACATCACAAGACATCTTGTGAATGTGGGGAATGCCAGGCCTCCACCGTGGTTCGGATTCCACGTTAAACTGTAGGTCCTCCATTTCATCNATGTGGGGAATGCCAGGCCTCCACCGTGGTTCGGATTCCACGTTAAACTGTAGGTCCTCCATTTCATCTCACAATCACCCTAACATTACACATTAGCGTAAGTGCGTATAGCCCGAACGGGTAGTAAGACGCGGTGCTAATAATAATAATAATAATAATAATAATAATAGGCGCACATCAGAACATTTTAAGATATTTGAGAAGTAGCAGCGAGATTTCTTCTTTACCTTGAGATTTTATAGTTACTCCGCCTTTTTTTTTATTGGCATGACAAGGAGTGCTTGAAGGAAAAGTGCGAAAGGGAGTATGAGCTTAGGCAATATAAAGAAGTAGTTCCAGAAAACGATACAGACCATTGTATTTTAAGACGTGTGGCCTGACAGCGATTGATACTTTCTCGCTGACTAAGGTTGCCACCTCAAGCTCTGAAGAAATGGTTGTTGGGTAATTATTATGTCTGAATTATTTACTGTCGGTACGAGAGTTAGGTGCACGCTGGCATATTTGACTGACCAAAAGCTTGGGATTCAATCCTAGACAGAATATCTTGAGAAACGAGGAAGTTGTTTCTTTTTTTTTACCCTTCACACATTGTGGTTACCCAGTCTCCCTACAAATGAATGCCGGTAAGTTCAATTAGAATTCATTCTCATCATCTTCTCCTTGGTCAGGGAGTTTTAAGGTGGGATGGTAGGGTTTGCGAACTAATAGCAACATTTTCTGCAGTTTTCATAGAAAAGATCGTAAAAATAAATAAAATTATGTTTTCACTAGAAACTTGGAGTCCAATTTTCTTCACATATGTTTTCACTAGAAGCTTAAAGTTTAGTTTTCTTCACAGAATAATCTCAATTATTTTTTCAATAATAATAATAATAATATTTAGCACTGCGTCTTACTACCCATTCGGATTATACGCTTTTAAGTACTAATTAATTCTAATGGATTAGGAATTGGGAAGGCTGAATTAGAGGAAGTGAACCCGCATTTGCGTGGAGGGAGAGCGGAAAACCATTTAGGAAAAACCACCCCCAGTTCAGCCGACCGAGATTCGAACCTCGATATCCCCGTCCTCAGAAGTCGAGCTTAACACGACAAGCGCGTTAGCCAACTACGCCACCGAGGCGGTTTTTTTCAATATTCTTCATGAATGACCTATAATTTTATGAGAACGTTTTCTCTTCATTTAAAAAAAGTTTCTCATCAAATCTTTGTATTCTCATGACAAATACCTAATCAAGAACTGTTAATATGTGTGTAAAGTTAAACTATGTTTCTACTGGAGCAATATTTGATTTATTTTGCTGAAAAAAAAAATGGTTTCCTATGAAAACTCAGAAACCCTTAAATTTTCTCACATCTTCTTTCATCCAACCAGTACGCTGAAAACAGAGAGTGCTGATAACATACAGAAGTCCTCTACTTTCACGAACTCGAGTTACACAGATTCATAGATACGCAGTTGTGGTACTTCAACTTCACTTATAACTAACAATCCCATCTATCAAGCGCCGCTTTAAACATAAGTAGATATCGTTCCTAGTAGTCTATACCGTAATCGCTATTTTGTTTGTATGCCATGAGCGTAAGTTGTTTTCTCAAAAGTTTGTTCTTTTCTTCGTAAGCAGAACCTGTTTAGATCCACCTCTCGTTTGATTGGAACCAACATGAACCCCGAAAATGCATCGTATTTAGGAACCATTTGAATTATGCAGTTATTTAACTTGAGTCGGTGACCTGGCGGTCCAGGGGTAAGGTGTCAGACTTCTGTGCTGGTGGCCGGGGTTCAATCCTCGGTCCCGGCACAGATTTATCTGATTATCAAACCCTTCCTTCACCTCTGACAAGACGTGTATTAATCACAACTTGTGAATGTGGGGAATACCAGGCCTCCACCGTGGTTCGGATTTCACGTTAAACTGTAGGTCCTCTATTTCATCTCACAATCACCCTACCACTACACATGAGCGTAAGTGCGTATAACCCGAACGGGTAGTAAGACGCGGTGCTAATAATAATAATAATAATAACTTGAGCAGAAATCTTTGGAAATATTTAACCATGTAAGTCTGGACTTAGGCTTACTGTGGTTACTAATTAGCCCCCGGTCATGGTGAAATTCAGACCACTCATAAGTTGAGATAAAAACACAATTGCACTTGAACCGTATCGATCAAATTAATTCCAACGTTTCGACCATCATTCGCGATGAACATAGCCTATTAGTTTTTTTAAAGTATATTTATAGGCTGGAGGGTATCCGTATGGTAACTATACTAGTAAGTTAGTATTACTGATAAATATTCACATGACCAGGATCCGAACATGAACTTTCTTTAAACCTACCTCGTGGTGGAGTTGTTAGAGATTGGAGGATGGCTGCGTATCTAGAGGCTCTTTTATACCTCTCTAGATTAGGTAAGTCTTAATTCGTCTGCTTATTATTTTTTTTATCACCGCGTCTTACTACCCATTCGCATTGTGGCCCTATGTATTAATTACACTAATGTGTTCGAGATTAGGAAGGTTTTAATTTAAAGGAAATACACTTATATTTGCGTGGAGGGAGAGAGGAAAACCATTTATGAAAAACCACCCTCGGTGCACCTGATTGGGATCGAACCCCAATCTTGGCAGTCTATTCCAACGCGAAAGTAGTACGTTAGACCAAGTGGCCACCAAAGCGGGTAATTAATTCGTATGCTGATATAAAAAGGATACCGACAATCCAATTTCCATAGGAAGGGTCTTTATTTGGCATGGAAAGGACACCTACAATCCAATTTCCACAGGAAGGGCCTTATCTGACAAAAAAGTTTCTGATCATACTTTTACGTATTAATACGTCAAGTCATGTAATCTTAAGCTGTCACTTTTGGTAGATCGTATCAAACCAACACTATGATATAGTAAAATGCGACGAAAAAGATGGCCAACGTAAAGTATGTTTGTTTTATTAAGGCCTTTCAATACAAATTGGACTGTAGCAACACTCACATAATAACATAGGCCTATAAAAAAAGCGCAATTTCCTTTAGAAATCTGGGTCCAACCTCGTGGAACAGTCAGTAGAGTGTCTGCCTGCTAATCTAAGGGTTCCAGGTTCGATTCCCAATGTCGCCGAAAAATCCATAATAAGTGGGAGGTGGGTTTCCCCCTTGACCCTGATGAACTAATGGCTTGGGGTCTGGGCGTTTGTATCTTTTCAAGATTTAAGTTAGTTTATAAGTCGTGTGCTGATTCAATCAGTCGGTTCAGAAAGTACACACTAAACACCTCGTTTAGCAATAATAATAAAACAAGCTGGGTAGCACGCTTATGCCCATAACTATACACACGCGGGGGAGTCTAATAGACGCGTGGTTAGTGACAACCCCATGCTTGGTTCCATCACTTTCCCGAGCGGCGACCATGCATATCTTTCTTCAGCCAGAGACAAAAAGTCGTGACTGCACGTCGGTGTATTCTGACCAAAATGAGCCAATAAGACCGGGCACAACGCCGCTTGTTGGTCAAGGGCGGTGTCGTCTAGTTGACTATTTATGTCGAGTGTACCATACCGACAGGTACAGCAAGCATTCCTCATATGACACATTATTATATGCAAATGAAACATTGGGCACGGATAACTGGCTACCGGACCGGTCTGAGATTTTTTTTAAATCAGGGGTAAATAAATCTCGCCGAGCTGTTTTCACCGGACATACACTAAATTCGGTTATAAATCATCAAGAGTTCTGAACAAAGCCCCGGTAAGGCTCGGATGTTGTCCTCCAAAAAGGTTAACGACGTCACCTGCCTACTTGGGGATCCCTAAGCTATTTTGCGAAGCGGGTTGCATCTTAGCTTGACGCACCTAAGCAGTATAAGTACTAACACACTTAGACGCCAATGTAAAAAATAGAAAGAGAGGGATGAAAATGGGATGTTCACCCTGAGAGGGCTCTTGTCTATGTGATGATAACCCTTTCCCTCTTCCTCTTGACCAGTTTACACACTCACTTTAATATTTGGGCGTTGAAATCATTGTCTGGATATTTGATTTTACCTTTTTCTTGATTACTATTCTAGATAGACACATGTCACTACGGACTGTTTTTTAAAGTCCTGGCAGGAAGAAACAGAGCCAAATAGCCAAAACCTACTTAAAGATTAAAATTATATTTTTTTATTTTTTTTATTTTAGAACCATGTTTAGAATTATTTTTTTTATTTATGGTTTTTGTTTCAACGTTATATCTTTAAAACTCACAGAGTAAAACGTAAATTCATTGACAATGAAAATACTATTTTTACCGGCTGTGACGTCACAGGTAGGCAACGTCCTTCTTGAATCTGAGTTTTATTTTAAAATAGTTACATACTTAAATAATGTGTTTTCACTCAGCCTAATATTTTCTTAAAGAGCATTACTTTGTTTTGAACTTCCAGTTATCTATCTCGTCGGGACTCTGGTTGTGGTGTGTTGTGAGGTCTGCGGTGGTGATGTATCGCTCGTGAACGAGTAATTCAAATTGAACGACTCTTGAACGAGAGCTGTGAACGAACGACTCTCGCTTCGCGAGTGAGTCGTTCACGCCACCATTACACACTACATCACGTGTCTGATACATTGATCAATAGGCCAACAGTTTTTACTACAAATTTATATTATTATTTGTACAAAATAAACCTCAGTTGTACATTTAAATCAAGAATTTAGAGCAATAAAATTAAATAGGCCTATTCCCCTAAATATTAGGCCCTACCATAAGGATGCATCCGACACCGACCCCTCCCTTTTACCCTGATCATTACTTTGTGTCCACGTGACACTTTACGGGAAACATCGTGCATTAGTTTGATGTTTCTTTACATCTCTTCTTTTCACTCATACGCTATCATTATCGCTGTTTACTCACTTTGCGTTTTCGTTCAATGTTCGTTTTGATTTAGCTAGTCTTGGCTATCAACGCATCGCTTCTGCACTATTTCCAATCACCCTTCTTCGCTGAGCTTAGAGAGTTGTCATTCACGACTATTTTTTCGTTCTCGTTCGTTACTACGAAAAAAAATCAACTATAAATGCTTACTATCCTTACTAGATTGCAGCACTGCCTATAATATTAAACTATTTTTCTTAACATCAATAGACATAATTCTGTGAACTAGACACTATATTTTATTTTCTACCAGCTAATTGAAAATATACCTTATTGAATGGCATGTTTTACGTGTTATTTCTATTTAAAACACTTGATCTCGTTTAGGTCATTTTTCAAAATCGGTATCAGATTACCACGTAAAAATGACTTTAATGGTTTAAATGTTTCATTCACATGCGTTTTCAATACAAAATATTTGTTGTTAAAAACAAAATCAAAAAGCTTGCTTACTAAGCAAATCACATTTCGGTTTCTTTTTAAAAGTAAGCTACGAAAAAAATCATTTATTCTTTTTTACGGTGATCCTATCCCAAAATCGCTAATAATAAATTAAAATAAGTAACAAAATAAATATTTAAATAAACCTTAATATTTGCTATACGTTGATGATCATAATCATCTTGTAGTCTAATCAGTAGTGGATTTAGGTTTAAGGACGCCCTAGGCCCGAGATGATATGGCGCCCCTTTTTTTTGTAACAGTATATATATATGTGTGTGTGTATAAAATAATGAATAACAATAATAATAAGAAATCTAATTCAGGTATAAATTAAACATTTATTTTTTTAACATAACAATTAAATATAGAATTAATAATAAATTGCTTGTAATTAAAATATAAATTATTTCAATTAAAATTTTGGCGCCCCTCAAAATTTGCCGCCCTAGGCCCGGGCCTCACGGGCCTAAGCCTAAATCCGCTACTGAGTCTAATCTAAAGTGTATTTGCTTCTAATAGATGTATAGTTCATATACTATTATATGTACGGTATTTAAAATAAAGTAACACTACAATAATATAATATATGACCCCGCATTCAAAATAGTTTCTAAACCAATCGTCATTATGTTATGTTCATTTTTAATGTCATATAAATTTTAATAGTATTAAAATAGATCACTAAATAAATTACACAATTACAAGAGTTTCTCATAGTACGACAAATATGTTTTAATATTGGTATTCAAGTTTAACATAATGTTTGTTGGACCACTAATTTTGCCCAAATTACTTAACATTTCACTGTAAAATATTAAATAACATTTTTCGCTTTCTCTCTTTTGATCAACTGTATAAAACATCTTAGAACGCATACTTTTGTATTGACTGTACATTAATCAGGAAACATGAAACCCAGCAGTGGCAGCTCGTAGCTAAAATTAATAGGGAGGGGGGGACGCCACTCCAGAATTTTTTTTTAGCCTTTGTTTAAAAATTGTGTAAAAGGAAAAAATCATGTATAAAAATAAAATTTATTCAGGAACTTGATAAAATTTTAAACAAAAAAAAACATTTTTACTTACCTTAACTTAAATTGTTACAGTTCAAGCTTGATCTATTCATTTAAAAATGAAAGCCATTCTTGTTTTAATTTACGCAAAAAGTTCAATAATTTTCTCTTTAATCTCTGGATGACAATTGAGGAAATTTTTCTCCGTTGAAAGTATTGCAAGCGCATTGGGTCTTTCTGTTAAATAAAAGAAACTGAGAAAAAATAAATCAAATAGAATAGCTGGAAGCAGAATAATAATCTAATTCTCCACTCTTCTCCACTTTATCACATTCAAAAATATGGCACACGGGTTTTAAGCACAACACACGCTGAGTAAAAAATAAAAAAACTTCCACCATCACGCCAGAGCCGGCACTGTGAGATCAACAGTGCTATCTCTACCTGGAAGTCCCATCTTCCTCCCCACCCCCTTCCTATGTGCGCATGCGCACAGCAGTCAAACACCACGCCGCTGGCACTGTGAAGCTCACAGCTCCATACAAAGATTTTTGTATCTTTTGTATCATAAACTGGGAGATGGCTAATGAAGTACTGACATTAAGCTTAGGGAATATATATTGTACTACCAAAATAAAGAGAGAATTAAAGAAAAAAGGACTCATTATATTAAATGTTATCGATAATATCAAGTGCAGTGCAGTTCCGCAGTGCCTATACACGAGCCGCGACTGAAACCCAGATGAAACATGAAGCTTAGGTAGCTAGCTGTATGTCAATTGTCAATGTCAGTGCCGACAGGAAGAGTTTATGTTAGGTCTTCAAGTATCGAGTTCCATTGCAAGTCACCAAACACCCGAGTGATTAGTTTCCTTCCAACCGATACTCATGGGACTATTCGAGTAAATACTAATTACCCAATACTCATAAATATTCCATACTCGATTGCACTCGATTACTCGGAAAGCAGCTAAACACTAGCTTTGACCGTGGTTGGAAAGTGAAAAAAAATATACGCCTATCGAAACACTGTGAATACAGGTCACAGTGAAAAATCCCTGGTTTAAATCATCGATATTTTAAAATCACAGTCACTGTATTCACTGATATCGTAAAGTCACTGATTCGCCCATCTCTGCTCTTTTGAGTGAGCAGACTTGCGTCAACGAGCTGCCTTGACCCATCACTACTTTTCTTTCTTTCTTTCTTTCAACAGTATTTTTTTTATTTTGGATTACCCAATACATAGAATAAGAAAATGACCGTATACGTAGAAGTAATACACAACTCACACTAAAACCCTTAGGGTTCTCGAAAGTAAAAAAAAATCTGTTTGTAAAGATAGAGATTTTTTTTCTGATTAGTTTATTCCAGATTAGGGCACAATATCACTTTGAAGCGGGGAGGAATTAGGTTTCCCCCACACTACACACATAACCTTGTCGGTCAATGATTGACAGGTGCCCTTTCCACATTTAACTTGAATAATTAGTTACATTTCAGATCTACATATATTTACAAAATGGAATGTTTAGTCCCTTTTTCTTGGCGCGATCTCTTGCGAGAGTTTGTAACTATGTGGTTGTTTTATCGATTGCGCCCTAGGTGGGATCTCGGTGGGGGGCGGATCATCTAACTGGCAGTATCACACTGCCCGAGGGGAAGGGGGTGGAGGGGTGGCCTGGTGCGTCCGCTCTCGACCAGATGGCCCTGCCTGTCTCGCCAGGGGGTGTAATAGGTCTCGGAACGGTCACCAGATACCGTACCCTTACGGTCGACACACAACAACTTATAACCGCCTCGACGGCGTAGTTTGGTAATGCGCTAGTTTTGTGTTGATCTAGACTGCCGAGGGCGTGGATATGGAAGTTCGAATCTTGGTCGGATGAACTGGGGGTGGTTTTTCCTAAATGGTTTTCCACTCTCCTTCCACGCAAATGCGGGTTCACTTCCTCTAAATTCAAAATAAACATTACTTATGTTTGCAAGGTTGGCTTCCCTTTACTTCTTGAACATCTAGGTGTGTTGTCACAAGCTAAATTAGTTTGCAAGTCGTGTGTTCCACACTGTAGAACGAGCTATAAAATCTATTGCAACTATACCTTAATTTTATTACGAATGTATATTTGAAGCAGCACCTTAAAAAAAAATACAGACATGTTGATTTGTGGCCAACATTGATAATATTTTATCATATTGTTTGTGTTATTTTATAGGTATTGATAATATATATCAAAGTTCAAAGCTAAAGATCACATGATTTGTTTGAATATGGGGGGAAAAGATCTAATAACCTTTCCTCTAGCACGCTTCGGTGGCCGCAAGGTTTAAGGCGCTACTCTCGCAGTAGACTAAATTGCAGATGATGGGGAGATCGATATTATAAACTCAGTCGGGTGTACTGAGTTTTTTTTTCAAAATTGTTTTACAAGCAAATGCGGATACACTTCCTATAAATATAACCTTCATCCCTAAAACCATTGGCGTAATTATTGGTGAATAGGTGTATAATCCAATCGGGAAGAGGTGGGTTGCAAAAAAATAATATTTTTAACTTTCGATATCCGTTTTTCTAGAATAGTGGTATAGAGGAAGATTAAAACTGTACACTAAATGTTGGTGACCTGGTGGTCTAGGGGTAAGGTGTCGGACATCTGTGCTGGCGGCCGGGGTTCAATACTACGTCCCGGCACAGATTTATCTGATTACCAAACCCTTCCTTCACCTCTGACAATACATGTTGTGAATGTGGGGAATACCAGGCCTATACCGTGGTACGGATTCCACGTTAAACTGTAGGTCCTCCATTTCATCTCACAATCACCCTACCCTTACACATTAGCGTAAGTGCGTATAACCCGAACGGGTAATAAGACGCGGTGATAATAATAATAATAATAATAATAATAATAATAATTTAAAATGTACACTAAATGTTGCCTGGTATAGCTCAATGTGTGCACAGAGTTTGCTATAAATTTGTCAACTAGCTCAGAGGTATATAGAGAGCTCCCACAGAAATTACGATATCTTGAAGGTATGAGGTCCTTGTGATACATTTTGTGGCACTAAGGCTGACCTCTCTAAGGAGTACTGCAAGCAATCAAGAAGTTGTCACGGCCACACAACGATATCTGGATGGGTTCATTAGCTCACTCGCATTATATAGTGTGACGTCACACACTTTAGATCTGCACTGGACCACACACACGCCACAGGATGTTCAGTAAACCACATCTCGTCATCTTTTTCTATGGCTTTGACTTTGTGGTGGATTTTCCTTGACGTTAGTGGTTTGGGAATATTTTTTTAAAGCCATAGCAAACATTTATTGTTTATCTCAGGAAGTGATTGTAATTGAGTAAGACCTAAATGTGCCAATGGTTTACTATGTTTGATATTAAGCTATTTTTCATGGTTCCACTTTCACCATTACCATTGGCTATCCGCATATTTTCACTGATGGTATATGGATGGGGAAGTGTACCCGCATTTAGGGAAAAACACACTCAATTATATCCAGTTGGGATTCGAACCTTGACTTTCCCGTGCGTCACCTTTGAACCAGAGCAGAGGAGAGCGACTCCCCGGCCCCGTGCTCCTTGATGGCGGTGATCTAAATAGAGATGTTATGTCTTACTTACTCCATGGCACTAGGAACTGAAAGTTCATTGAGGCACATACGAAAGTACGCCACCTATCCCTATCTTGAGTTAGTTCTATCCAGTCCACTTCATTACACCCTATTCCTATCTTGAGCTAGTTCTATCCAGTCCACCTCAATACACCTTATCCCTATCTTGAGCTAGTTCTATCCAGTTCACCTCATTACAGCCTATCCCTATCTTGAGCTAGTTGTATCCAGTCCACCTCATTACAGCCTATCCCTATCTTGAGCTAGTTGTATCCAGTTCACCTCATTACAGCCTATCCCAATCTTGAGCTAGTTGTATCCAGTCCACCTCATTACAGCCTATCCCTATCTTGAGCTAGTTGTATCTAGTTAACCTCATTACAGCATATCCCAATCTTGAGCTAGTTGTATCCAGTCCACCTCATTACACCATATCTCTATCTTGAGCTAATTATATACAGTCCACCTCATTACACCCTCTTTCTTTCAGGTTCATTCTAATGTTATCCTCTCATCTCCGTTTAGGTCTTCCCATTGGGTTTGTCATCCAGTACCCTGAACACGGTCCTAGATTCTTAGATTACGTCAATTTGTAAATTATGGGCTGCGTTCTCCAGATTACTCCGCGATATCTAAGTAACCATCACCACCGGTAAACCTCATCCACATACTTGGTATCCGTAAGGTCCCGAGTCCGTAGTCCGAAACAACTTTTAACTTTCTAAGGACGATCCTTATGACAATCACTTACTGGTTAACGATAATTAGATAAACATCCATGTCTGAATCGAAATGAAAGCATCAACGATCGGCTATATGCCGTCAGCCCGTAAGCGAGAGATACCATCCGAACGGCCACCACACGTTGGCTAAGATAGTGTCAACATCTTCGGAGAGAGGGTGTCATATGGCAGCACAGCGAACACTTCGGACGTCAGTCTCAGTTTTCTAGACCGGAACTACTACTTATTTATTCAATTAGCCCCTCATTTGTCCTCACAAAGCTGATTTGACCCCGTCTCAGTCCCACGGATTCACATACAATTTCTGAAAGAGAATGGGATCGAAGCCGGGACCTTTGGATCTGTAGCCAGGAAATCTGACCACTATACCACAGAGGCGGTTGAATAAGATACATTCTTATTTTAGCTATAAACAATAAATAAACAATAAAACTAATAAAATGTTGATTAAGTTTATCGAATTCACTGGAACTGTTTAGTTTCGAGGAGGTGACCTGGCGGTCTAGGGGTAAGGTGTCAGACTTCTATGCTGGCGGCCGGGGTTCGATCCTCGGTCCCAGCAAAAATTTATCTAATTACCAAACCCTTCCTTCACCTCTGACAAGACATCTTGTGAATGTGAGGAATGCCAGTCCTCCACCGTGGTTCGGATTCCATGTTAAACTGTAGGTCCTTCATTTTCATCTCACAATCACCCTACCATTACACATTAGCGTAAGTGCGTATAACCCGAACGGGTAGTAAGACGCAGTACTAATAATAATAATAATAATAATTTCGAGGAGTGTAATCGGACACAGAATTTATACCTTCCTTTTAGTTGGAACGATATCACGTGATTTAGGACATGGAATGTACAAAGTCCATTTGGATATGGAGTTACGGACATAGTACAGTATGAGATGTGTATATTCTTTCTGTCGGAGCGGTAGGGTGATTTTTTTTAACCCTATGACATCATCACTGACCGGTAGGAAAATAACATTCAGTTCGGTCGCCTTAGGGGGCGGCTAGACTGAGCGCGCGACTAAAATATAAAATAGAACACATTGGTTGTAATGGGAGGTGGCCACACTGGAGCGAGCGACTGAGCGCGCGCGCGCACTTGAAAGATAGAACTGTTTCTATTTTTCAAGCGCGCGCGCTCGACCCGGTACAGTCTAGTTTACAAGCGCTAAGCAATATTATTGTATGCTGGTTCATTGAGTGCTGGGAAACTTCTCATTTTGACATGATATTTGACTTTTTTCTATCAGTGATAGGTTTAACACACTTGCAACTAATGGCCTAATTTAATTGGTAGGACCATAAATATATGTAAGCCCGATATGTTACAATACTTCACTATTATAATCAAAGTAGGCCTTTACAAATAATAATCACCATTAGTTTGGAGAATATGAAAAAACCACAACAATAAATAAGTTTTAAGAATCACCTTCAGTTCACTGAGCCTTCGAACCTTTACCTCCCAGTCAAAAGCTATGGAGTGCAACGCACCATTCTGCCACTGGTGCGGCTAATCTGATTTTAAAACACTTCAGTACATTAAAAAAAATTGTAAGAATTTTCGAGGAGCAGAGATGTACCAAGTGTCTTTGACAGATACATCTTCTCTAATGAACTAGGGTCTGCTAATTACGCGCTCGCTCGCTCGCCAGTGTGGCCACCCAGTCGCTTGCGCGCTTGTCAGTCTGGCCGAACCCTTATGTGTAGACTATTAGCCGCTCTGGTGACTCAGAACATTACCCAGAGTGCACCTATGGAGGTTGTCTACACATCGTACCTGCAATAAGATGATGTGATCATAGTGAATATAGAGGTTGGATACAGTGAGTCTTAAACATGACATAAGCCTAATATAACAACTCCTGGTGACTGTTGGGATAATTCCTCTTCAGAGAAAGCTACCCAAGGTACCGGCCAGGTATCGAACCCAGAGCCCTTAGGTTCGTGCACTCACCACTACACCAAGGGAGCGGATAGGGAAGCGTTGAACTCTCTACGACTGCGTGACACAGTCATCACTAACTTCATTTATTTCTGTCCGGATGGATCCTATTGCTCTCTTTTGAAGAGACCACCTCAACTCTCCTCGAAAGAATTTGCAATCGCTATCTATCACCAAGGCCCGGATGTTGTCATATTATTTTGGCTACTTCACATACAATGCTCATGAGTGCATAAACTATTTTAATGATCCCCTGGTTGTAGAACTGTATGTTTTTGTCATTTTAGAGTTTTAACTAATATTTTCATGCGTTACAACGGTTTTTTTATACGGTTGTGTGTTCATTTTGTATTTTATAAGTGAAATGGACGTGTTTTTTTTTACAAGATTGGGCAGATACGTTCAATTATTATTATTATTATTATTAAGCACCGCGTCTTACTGCCCGTTCGGGTTATACGCTCTAAGTACTAATTACGCTAATGGATTAGGAATTGGGAAGGTTGAATCAGAGGCAGTGAACCCGCATTTGCGTGGAGGGAGAGCGGAAAACCATTTAGGAAAAACCACCCCCAGTTCACCCGACCGAGATTCGAACCTCGTAGATTCGAACCTCGATCTCCCCGTCCTCAGCAGTCGAGCTCAACACGACAAGCGCGTTAGCCAACTACGCCACCGAAGCGGGTTACGTTCAAAAAATACTATTTAGTTCGAACTACGAACAAGCACAAAGCCCTCCACTCCCCTTTTTATTGGGAATAATATGACTGGTTCGGAGTTCACTACATTCAGAAAGCCTTTATGGGTGAGTTTGGCTGCGTTTCATCACTTGAGGCTATTTCTGTTACGCTGACAGGCTCAGGATTGTTATTAGATGTTGAAGAAGGAAACGTGGTGGGATTGAGTTGTTGCTATCGATCTCTGTAACCTGCGATCTCCAAGATTAGTGTCAAGAGGTCACGACTTCGATACCCTCCGTGGTCATTGTGTACAGCTGGAAGGACTTGTGGTCAACATATCACGTCGTATGAGATTATTGCGGTCACCGAGTCATTACAACTTGCCAGAAATTATACTGAGTAATATACATCCTATATTCTCACACAATTACAAACAGTCGGTTTAGAAAGTGCACGTTAAGAAAACACCTATCCTAACACAAGGAACAGGTTGACGACCGATTTTTAGGCAACTGTAGCATCACTTAACTATAAAATGTCCCATACGTCTGGCTAACTCTAGAAGACCCTGCTTCAGTTCCAAGTGGAGCAAACCAAGATATTCGATATTTAAATATAGTAAATATCAGAGGGGTAAAGCTGGGTGTGACCTCTAGGTCACTAGGGTCAAGTTAGTTTGTAGTGTGCTGATATAATCTGCCTATGAAGAGGCGACAAGTCAATTTAGCCTATAAGATCTATCTTGTTAATATATTTACGTTTCGTTCTACAATTTTGTGGAGTTATAATATTGACACAATAACCACACATTCCTAAATAACTCTAAAAATTGTCTTACACATTTTTTCCCTAAATAGTTTATTAAACCTATTTTTTTTTATCCTCCACAACTTAGGCTACTTGGTTTGTCCACGAAAATGGCCTGTAGGTGTATTCCTGCCAGGATGTGGATTAAAAAAGGTCTGTGGAAGCATGTACGCCTAGAATAGGAAACAAGAAAAAAGTAATTTTGAAATCCATGTCAATGTTGTTCGGGTGCAAATAGTAGAGAGTGTGTCTACTAGTCAGTGGAAGAGGGGGAAGTGTTATCAGTAAATATACTAGAGGCCTCTAAGGATGAACTATTAATGTTCTTCCCCCTCCTTTCTATTTTGTACAGTAGCATATGGTGTGCTTAAATTTATTTGGTGAGTCGAGTTAAAACGCAATCCGCTCCGCAAAATCACCAAAATCACCAAGTAGACAACGCGCTAAGGAATCCATGTTAATACAGTGTGTATCATAATAAGAATCTAAGGATTAAAAACACGGGCGAAACTTCAAAACTATTCTCAGTGCAAGAATCAGCTTTTGCTTCCTGATTTAGTCAGACAGGGTATGTTGGTGGTCTGGTGTCCACTATTCCAGGGGAAGTTTTTTTTTATTATCCGTTCGGGTTATACGCCTATTTATTAATTACTTTAATGTGATAGTGATGCGTAAGGTTGAATTAATAGAAAGTATACTAGCATTTGCGTGGAAGGAGAGTGGATAACCATTTTGGGAAAATCAGAGCAGTACATCTGGTTGGGATTCAAATCTCGATCTTCCGGCAGTCTAGTTTATTGCTAGAGTGACTCACTAGACAATGTGGGGAGTTAAATAAACAAATGTATGAAAATTTGTGAAGTGTTTGCATTTCATGTTGTTTTGGCTATATTGACAAGCTACAATTTTTTCGTGGCTAGTCTGGTTGTTGAACAGTTATTATTTAAAAAAAAAAATTAGTAACTTGTCAGTTCTGAGAAAATAATACTAGCTAAATACATATGTCATTCTGAGCTACAATCAACTAACAATAAGTTTAGTCCTCAGCTGTGGGCTTGATCGTAGAAATGATATACTTTAGACAATGAACAACAACTTTCTCTGAGAAAGTATGGATAATTATGGTTTTATTGGCGGGGGACAGAAAGCAATAGATAAATTCAAAAATACACTGATATTAGAACATGACAAGAGACAAGGAAAATATCTCACAGATGAAGTGGAAACTTTATCAGCTGGCATTAAATAAAGTATTCATTTTTTGATTACTAATGCACCCATTTTATATTCTATCTCTACAAGGACAAATTTGTTAGGCCTATTAATAGATTCTTGTCTTATTCGCCCTGAAATAAGAAGCAATTTGAATTGATTTATTTGTAACATAATCATAATATTTTTATACACTTAGAACAAAGTTTAATTCCCATCTCACTCTTTGAATAGCACGGTACCTAGCTTGGTAATGCAACTCAAACCAGACGTCTCATCGTGTTGTGATTTTCTGTATTCTACTTTAGAAAATAGTGAAATTGAGAACCAAGAAAACATTATTTTATAAAATACATAATACAATTAAAAAACTTATTAAAAAAAATTGATTCTAATTTCACTATTGTCACATGAATAAGTGATTCGAGCATAATCTTTTCTCAATTATTTTGGACAATCGGCCATGAGATGGGCTCTTAGACTCTTATAGTCTTCGTATGTAGCTTAACGGCTCAGATCTCTTGCCCTCAAGGTCATGTCAAATCCTCTTTATGACCTCCTTGTTGATTGTCTCAGGGGTGTCGAGGATCATATGGAAGGCGGTGGTGGACCTGGCCGGTCAATGTCCAACCGAGAAATGCAGATGCTGTTACGTCGAGAAGGGGGTGAAGAGGGCAGGGGTGTCGACTGCTGTCCCTCTGTGCTAGAGATGGTAGAGCCGGAGGGAGGGAAGAACGCTGACGACATGTACGTAGAGCTCTTCCGGGATGGAGACAAGCGGCAGAGGTTCTACGAGCTCTCCTGTCGCCAAGATGTCGAAGGTAACACCCAACAATACTAGTTCTAGTGTTAATAGTAGCTTAAAACCTATTGAGAGAAATCTCATCTAGACACATTTGATTAAATGTTTTAAATATCTTACAATCAAAAACATGTAAGAGGTTTATTTTATTTTATATTGAGCACCACTAAATAAATGTTTTTACATTATTTGCCACGAACGTGAGAGCAAAATTACAAGAACTACTAAAACTACTACACTTATTATTACTAGCACCGCGTCTTACTACCCGTTCGGGTTATACGCACTTACGCTAATGTGTAATGGTAGGGTGATTGTGAGATGAAATGAAGGACCTACAGTTTAACGTGGAATCCGAACCACGGTGGAGGCCTGGCATTCCTCACATTCNATATTATTATTATTATTATTATTAGCACCGCGTCTTACTACCCGTTCGGGTTATACGCACTTACGCTAATGTGTAATGGTAGGGTGATTGTGAGATGAAATGAAGGACCTACAGTTTAACGTGGAATCCGAACCACGGTGGAGGCCTGGCATTCCTCACATTCACAAGATGTCTTGTCAGAGGTGAAGGAAGGGTTTGGTAATCAGATAAATCTTTGCCGGGACTGAGGATTGAACCCCGGCCGCCAGGGTAAATGGAGTGTTACAAGTGTCAGAAATTTATTATTTTACTTGTATCACATTTTCCGTGTATACCTCTAATATTGTTTTCCCCTATCTATATTTTGTATAGGCCTATATTCCACTGCAATTATTTACTCTATCATAGTACATATCTCAATGCTAAAAAGATTCTAGTTTTTTTAATGGTAAATAGCTAAACATTTTTATTTTTCCAATTACTTTTTAATTTAATTCACTTTATAAACATTTTGCACTCCTGCATTAGTAATAGACGAGTAGGTGTAATTCCTGACCAACCCAGGAGTCCTGGTTGGTTTTTCCATCTTATGGGTTACAATTTAAACATTCTTTTAAAACACAAAGTAGCCAACATCGCCAAAAGGTTACTTATATTTAACTTTAAGCTGTCAAAAATTGAAATTATCTGTCAAACAATATTACTGTAGAACAAATAATTTGGGATTCAATATATTTGTAATTAGGATATAAATTAAAGGAGTACAGTACTCATCATAAAATTTTAAGTCCATAAGTCCAAACAAAGGCTCTCCACTGACAAAGCTGAGAGCCACTTTTACTGTTGGAGAATGCTCGAATGGTTTTGTTGCTATGGCCTAAGTAAAAAGAAAACAAATGTTATTTGGCAAGGTAGAGTGTGGTTGATATCATTCACTGTGTTTCTGTGGAGCATTCAATGACCTTTCGTTGAGCACATGACTGGTATGAGCTGTTGAATGAGTTTGAAGGTAGATGAACTCTTAATGTGTTATATTATATTGGTTTGTTCTATAACTTGATATTGTTTAGTGTTGTTGGATGTGAAGTCAAGCCATTTAGGATGGAGCAGATTGTTACATAGATTAGATAGATGGAGGTTTGAATGTGATCCTTAGAAAGTAAACAATTATGGTATGACCATAGTAGTAATGAACAATATCATTATTAGCACCGCGTCTTAATACCCGTTCGGGTTATACGCACTTACGCTAATATGTAATGGTAGGGTGATTGTGAGATGAAATGGAGGACCTACAGTTTAACGTGGGATCCGAACCACGGTGGAGGCCTGGCATTCCATACATTCACAAGATGTCTTGTCAGAGGTGAAGGAAGGGTTTGGTAATCAGATAAATCTGTGCTGGGACCGAGGATTGAACCCCAGCCGCCAGCACAGAAGTCTGACACCTTACCCCTAGACTGCCAGGTCACCTAATGAACAATAATTTTACATATATTCTGATTACTTGTTTCTAACTAATCTAATGTTAATATTAGTTAAATTAATGTATTATTATTTTAGTTGTCAAGCTACCATTTGAATGTCTAACTGGCATTGTGGTATAAAGTAGTCAGAACTTTTGGTGTTGACTTATGGGAATGATTCCCATGGTCATCAGGGTTTGGTTAGTTAGGTTTATGTTAGGTTTAAGTCCGTTGGCTTCACACCCTCATATTAACTACCACCATCTCATCTCATCTCATCGAAATATGGAAAGAAGAACCTCCACAAAAAGGATGTATGCTTACTACATTCAAGCATCCTCTGGGCTTCGGTACATTAGCACTGGCTTATTTTCCTTTCCACAAATTGAGCTACAGATCTATGTGGCCCAGCCACACCATTATCATCATCATCATCATCATCATGTTAATCATGTTAATGACTACTGTACACTTACATAGTATATTTTCTCTATGTTCAGGAAAACCATGTCGCTTCATGGATAGGCGATTACACAACCAGTCCCGTTGTGTTCAAAAGTATTCATATTCATATGCCATCGTTCGAGACTCTTTGTCAACCGCCGACTCTGCAGACCAACAAAGGCATCATCACCACCACCACAATAATAACCAACACCTGTCGAAAAGTTTCCCTTCCTTTTCATCTTCAAGCGGTGGAAGTGATTGGATGCTGGACTACATTAAAATTAGAAGTGGGTGTAGTTGCGAAGTGATGCCTAAAGCTAAAAAGAAACGTTCGTCGACAAACAAAGGGAAAAAAACTAAAAGTAAAAGGTTAAGTGAAGAGGATTTTTTCACGTAAAATGTAAAACGGTTCTCAGAACTGATTATATAACTGTTTTATGTTTGTGTTGAAGTAAACTTATCTGCCAAAATCTTAAGTCCTCGTCTAAATAACTAATGTGACATAAATAATGATACATTGATGTTTAATGAAACAATTTACAAAAACCCTGTCAAAAATACATACAATTTTGATTTATAAATTTCTATATCCAAATTATTTAAGAAACAAGAGTTGTTTGTGTAGTTTTCTATTATTTATATTCAGAAAAAATAAATTTTGGCATAACCAAAACGTTTAGTTTTTAAAACTAAGTGTATGTTATGAACTATGGACATAGGTTTTTTTATAGATCTAATATCATATAAACGTGAGAATATCTTTGTTTTGGATTACCTGCCAGTCACTCATATTTACTTCATTCATGCCAGGTAAATTGATTAGCATTAAGATATTTTTTCTTCTTCTAATTTATACTAAGTTCAATTATTTCATTAAACATATATTTAACAATAAAAATCAACAAGTGGTGCCATATTATAAAAAAAACTAAAATATATTTTAAATAAAAGTGATAGCTGAATTTTCAGAAAACGTTAAGTTAATAATTTAATTTTTGAATGATAATGTGAATACATACTTAATGAAATAAAAGAAAAAAAGTTTTCACTAAAATTAAATAAAGGTGAAATGAAACACCCAAGAGATCTGTTTGATAGTTTTTTTTACAGACAATTCAATGGTTTACTCTTTAACTTATCAGATTGTTGTATTGCGATTTTTGAAAAAGAGAATTAAAGAAAACCAACAAAATACAATAGGTATTTGTAAATGTTAATTAGGTACTTTATTGTTTTGTCATCCTATTTTCAAAAACTGTGATTAACATCCTTGATAGCATTCAAAATGTTGTTATAACAAGCCTCCACCAACAATCAAGACAATTAGAACTACTTGTTCCCAATTAGTTTAGATTGACAGTACTGTATGTACGAAATCCACTGTATACACTAATGACCAATCAAGTGTACACTTTTGTAATCGAGCAAATAACATTTAGTCTGATAAAATTAAGGGGAAAACTTATATTACACACGCTACACATCTGCCAGACCCTAATTCCACAGGTCTTACAAATGTTTTTATTTAGAAATAGCTTTGTTGAAACTTAACATTTCAAACTAGCTCTATTAGGTGAAACATCATTTTAAGAGTAACCAAACTTTCACTTACAACAGTGTTTAAAAAAATGATCAATATTTAAGCTGGGTGTATTAAGTGTCGGGTCATTTGTAAATTTGAACTTAAGCATGTGTGTGGGCTTACAGATCTGTTAAATTATTTGCTATTTAAAAAGGATCAGTCAAAATATGTTTGTCATATACAAAGTCAATATGTAAAAGAGTTCAATATAAGTGAAATTTGTTTTTAATGTATTGAGTGTATAATCCTTTTAAATGGTTACAATTTGTAATAATAAATAAAAGCTCATTTAAAGTGAGTTTGTTGAAAGTGTACTCGATTGTAGTTTGTTTAGTTTGGTTCAAGTATTATGTAAGCACATTTTTGACCATATTAAACCCCATTACTCCCTTTGTAAGCAAAAATAAGCAAATATATGACCCCCATCTTGCTTTGCTTACATTATATTTGGTTATTTTTTATTTTTTGCAGGAATGAACATTATTTTGCCAAGCAATTAATACATTACTGGTAGAGGTGTAAATAATGGTGTGAAATGATTCACAAACACTGTTGTAAAACAAATTTAAATTTATTGTATTAAGTAGATGAAACTAAAAAAATTATAAAATTATAAAATAAAGATTTAATTTACACTTAATTGAAATTATAAAAAAATAATTATTAATGAATACATCAATTAATATATTTATAAAAAGCTCTAAGCTACTTTTAATCTGTTGACCAAGGTTCTTGAATCCACATCTCCACACTTTGTTATTCTGTGTCAATTTGGGGTGTCTGGGTCACTGCGCCATTCTTATTTGTCTCTCTCTGTTCTACGTAGGCAGTGTTTTGACCCCTCCTTCTCTCTTGTCACCAAAAATAAACAAAGCTCGAACCCCTTTTCCCCCCTAAGGTGCTTATGTAATACTTGAACACCCCCTTAGTAGTGTTCCATAGGTATTTAATAATGTCTAACTAAAAATTAACCACAGACACAAATTATAAAATAGATTAAAAGCTGCGATATAAGTTGAAGCAGCCAAATGGTAGCTCTGAATCCATAGCTTAGCAAACACAAACATCTCAATTGAAACATACCTCGATCTCACTGAAATTACAGGTAGAATTTGATTATTTTTACTCGGCTATATATTTAAAATGTTTGAAAATTGTAGCACACAGATAAATAAATATAGCTTTGGGTTTGTTCAATTTTCAAGATGTTTTATTATGATCCTGGCACCCTTGTTCAGTTGGTTGATTTTAGGAAGAAAATATGTATTAAAATTGGCAATTTTTTAAACTTGGATCAAATTCTATATTTCTCAAATAGGAATCTTAAATTTTCTTTCAAAGCCTTGAATCTTTAAAACTGTGCATTTTTGATTGGAATGAAAATTTTCAAAAAAAATTCCATCTATTTGAGGTAGTTAACGTGCACTTTCTGAACCAACTGATTATATATATATCAGTATATGAATTACAAACTAGCTTAAATCTAAAACAGACACAACATCCAGTCCTTAGCTGTTAATTCATCACTATGAAAGGGGAAACCCACATTTCACCAATGATACATTTTTTGGTCATGATAGGAATTAAACCATGGAACCGTTGAGCAAATGGTTTGACATAGAACAGTGTGTTAGACAAGGTTGTGTTATGTTTGTAAGAACGCGGTTGGTGTAAAAATGGACAATGTGAATGTGAGAGTGCTGCTATATTAATAGCTGAGAATAAAAGTGACTCGCAGAATGCGTTAAATCGTTTGAATGTGGCGACAGGCAGAGTGGATCTTTGTATAAATGTCTCCAAAACTAAGGTGATAGTTTTTGGTAAGGATGGATCGGGAAATAATTTTCAGATTAGTATAAATGGAAAACTGTTGGAACAAGTGAATGATTTTGTGTATATAAGTAGAGTGTTGTGTAAAAGTGGAAAGATAGGTGGTGAGATTGACAGATGGGTGAATGCATCTTGGAGCGTAGTTGGATGTATGTGAACAAATGTAAAGAATGTAATATCGAAAGCGGCAAAGATAGCAGTATATTAAAGTGTGTTAACACCAACATTGTTTTATGGATGTGAATCGGAAGAGTTTCAAGAAAAAAAAGAGCATGCACGACTCGGTGTATGGATGTTGTTGAAGTGAAGGGAGTATGCGAGGATAGGGAAGTGTGGAGAAAGTTAGCAGGGATGGATTAAGTAAGGTGTTGTTTATTGAGCCATATGCACAGTTTCTTGACTACCCTGTAAGAGAATAGCATGATTAGGTAAGTATGTACAGCAGTGCAAGTTATAGAAAATTGTAGTAGTGTGCGAGAATACAAAAATTCAAGATTCCAACGGAGAAATAAGTTTTACATTCCTTACCCAAGAATCATGATGGATCTGATGTAATTTCAGAAATTTCTATAAAGTCAGAAAATGTTATTTATCTTAAACTCTTAACTAAATATTTAACCAAACTTGTGTGCTTTAAAACAACAGAAAAGTTAAGCCTTAATGTTTAGTAATCAGTTTAGCTTTGCAAAATTTCACAATGCCAAAATAAAATATTTGATTACTAAGCCAATGCTGAAACATACCTAGGTATTTTAAAGAAAGCTTTTATTATTTAATAGTAATAATTGTTTGTATTCAGATATAAACATAATTCTCCCATAGTTGAAAGGAATTTGATAAATATACTTTCAATACTTCAATGTATTTCCCTTTAATGAAAAGTAATACAAAAATGCCACTAAAAATAAGGGAAAATTTGAATTCATTAAACCAGCGTTTATCAAATTATGATCCGCGGAGCTCTTGGGATTCCCTATCTCAGGCCTTGTGAGGCAATTTTACAACATTCTTTATTTGTTTTTCACACTGAAAAATAACATCAGTAATTAATATTGCCAATTTTTTTTAGAATCTGAATAAAGGTCATTTGCCAAAGGGACAGTCAGAACATGTCATGTTTTTCATTTGAATTATACTTGTAAAATTTAACTGTCGTTATTGAATGTTCATAATATTAATGTGAAATACTTTATGAGAGCTTCAGCAGTTATTTATTTATTTATTTTTATGCAAGGGTTTCAATGGTCTCAACCCCTGTCCTGAACTATCCTAAAATTATACATTTCAAATGTTTCATCCTCAATCTTGCCAGATATGGATTTATTGGTCTTGCACACCCCTACACAAGTGAGACATCAAGTTCTGCCAGTTCACAAGTTGATCACAAAAGATTGTGTGGTTTCTAACAATGTGATAAAAAATTGCAATGGTGTGTCCCCTTATTATTTTCCAAAATTTGTGTTGTTATACTGACCCGATAATTTATAATTTTTACTGCTTGATGATCACATTACTGATTAAATATTCATAGTAAAATAATTATTCATTTGTTTATATGAAATATTTTAAATTTTATTTTATTAACAAGCTTACCTCTTAACAATGCAAAATGATCTTATTAATTTAATTTTGTATCCATGTGTATATAATTTTATTATTTTATTTTTGTATAACTTGACTGAATTAACTTGATGATATAGTGTTTTTTTTTAAGTGGATACTTGTCGGTATCATTAACTGTATATAATTTTATCTATTTCGTATGTTTGTGCTGAATTAAAACTGTTTATATATTTAAAAAAAACAATATTTTTTACTTTTGCAAGTAACTAACGTCGTTTTTACTTAATATTAAGTTATTAATTTCATTTTAGAGAAAATCTTGTCAACTGTAAAATTATTTTAGTACTGTAATATATTTGTGTTTCATATGTACAGATTATGGTAAATGTTAACCAAAATTAAATTTTATAATACAACTATGTTAGAGCAAAAAATGCATACATCAATAAAATATTCAATCAGGTTTAAAAAAAAACATATTATTTGTAATCGCTCTATTTATGAAAAATTAGTAGTATTCATTTTTAGTAAGGTGATGACATGAATTTTTAAAATTTCAAAAGTCTAATAGAAAAATAAACTATAAAACAGCAACTCACAAGTTTAAAATGAAGACACACTATTGTAGAAAACACAGTAAGTTAAAAACGGTTATATTTTTTTTACCATTCCATTTCAATGGTATCCTCTTAAGAGGTATTTATTTTCCAATTAAGTCCAACACTTGACATGTTGTTTTTTTCCCCTTTCACATTAAATAATTTACCTTTTCACTAACCCTCTTTTCAAATTATTACAACAGCTTGACTATTTCTTCAGAATGAGATGTTCTAGAGTCCAAGTGCACACAAGTTATAAAATGAAAAGAATAAAGAAAAATACAAGTTTTTTTAATGTGGCTTTCACACAATATATTTCTGGTTAATATTTACACTTTTTTAATTAGAGTGAAAAAGGGAAATAAGATCTGTACAAAGCTTTACTCTTTACATCATCCCTCAAGTAACACCCATCCCTGAAAATATGTTTTTTAAAGTTACTGATTATTTTATTTTATTTTGAACCATTTATTTCTTAGGAACAGGGGTGCGCACAGAAATCTTACTGGCGAGGTGGTGGGAGGGGGGGCCAACGTAAAGAAGTTACGGGTCAGTGGGCAATCAAATTCTTTACTGGTTTAAGACTCATACTTTGAACAAATTACTTAATGAGGTTATTATATAATATACATACTGTGTTGAGACATTGGGTTATTTTCATCCACCGCTTTAAGATGATTTAACATTGAAAAATCATTGCTTTTTATTTAATATTTTTTTATAGGCTACTTCATGTTCACCAGGTGAAAATCCGGATCCGCTGGACCCCCCTTCGTGTGTGCGCCCCTGCTTAGGAATATACAATGTGATGACAAAATGTACTCATTAACTATGTATTCAGATATATGAAAAAGTACTCATTTGTTGTGTAATTATGAAAATATTGTGACAGGCTACATAATGTACTGAGTAATAGTAACAAAATGTGTAATAATGTAAATAAAATAAAACTGGTTATTTGACCTCTACTATAAGAGAACCAGAAAATAAAACGCGTTTTTTTTTTCATTTATAACCGATAGATGTAACCTATTCGGCCAGTGTAACATTACTAATGTTTTTTAAACATTGACCGTGGGCAGGATCATTATACTTGAGACAATGTCCAACCCCCTCTGAGACACTTAGGTGGGATAAAAAAACGCAATCTTCATAAAGGGTGAAAGCAGGGTTTATTAATGATTTGTGGCAAATAAAATGTTGAATTTCAGTATAGAAGTCCGTAAATAAAATACTTATTTTTGCCTAAAAATTATAACAAATGAGCCCACACCTCTCGTGGGCCCATTCAATGCCGCGGGAGACGGTGTGTCAGCCCCCGTTTTCACCAGTGTTGGTATTAGGGGTTCACGCGCCCAACCCGGGGCGCGGTACAACAAATCGGTATGAAGGGGGTTGTACGAAGAAAGTCACTCAGGATGTTGTCACACAAGTTTTTATTCGGAACTCTAACTCTACGCCTTGGTTGGAGTCGGTTACACAACTTTATATAGAAGAAAACCTCATCTCCCATTCCCACAAGTTACAACATCGCAGTCACTCCTACTCGCTCTCAAAGAGCCTAGAACCGAGAGCCAACGGCTCGTGAACAATCGGCCCTCATGGGCGTGAATCCTAAACCAGAGTGGCTGGACGGGCCACGCAACCCGACGAGCCAGGCGCGGCGAGGCCGCGCACGGCAAGAACGGGGAGGGTGAACGGGCAAACCACGCAGGCCGCGGTCCCAAAAATAAGGGACGAGAACTCGGCACAGAGTCCCCCCCTTAAACTTAGGGGCAGGGCGGGAGGAGATGAGGTGTCCA
>CABEEJ010007601.1:0-29437 GCA_901482245.1 Timema douglasi | reverse complement strand
TCCTGGTGGGAAGTAAACAATATGGAGAACTCTGATCAGTCTCCTGGTGATAGGTAAACAATATGGATAGCTCTGATCAGTCTCCTCACCAGCATTGATGAAAAGTTTGACAACAAAATGGAAACTGTCCATTACTGTCATTGATGAAGTGTTTGACAGAAAAATTGTTTTGTTATTTCTAGAAAGTAAATCCTTATCAGAATTTTAATTTCCAAGGGTTCGCTGTCACACACAAGCAGTGGAAATATGTTTAAAACATGTAATATAATTTGCGGGAAAAGTTATTGGACCAGACAGTGGAGATGGGTATATAAGAACAACTTTGTTCTCAAGCTTTGCAATGCCAAAATTCGGCCAAAATTAAGATTTCATGCCATGCCTAAGATTAATCAATGATTAGATCATGCACCATAAATTTTAAAAAGCATGTTCTGAATGGCTGTATGGTTGGGAATGGCGTGGGTGGAATATGACGAGAAGCCCCCTTCACGTGGTTAGCTTTGTGTTGTTTCCATAATTTATTGGCGAAACAAACTAAGAGCTGCATCGTGAACCAACCATGTAAAGTATGTTTCTTTTTCATCCTCGTCTCATTATTATATAGCTAAATATAAACGATTATATGTTCATAAAATAAATATTAAGAAATTGAAAAATAATAGAAAATTTGTGGTTTTTCAGAAGTTTCATAAACTTTATACCCTATGGGTGATCTGAAAACAACGCCAATAATTTCCCCCCTCCCCAGATTTAGGATACAAAAGTGCAAACTTCCCGTGCTATTAGAATCTGTAAGTCGTAACTTGATATTTTTCAGCACATCTTAATACACAGGATATATTTGGAAGTATATTATCTTTCACTTTGAATACATTCTTTTAAACCTTTATTGGAGAGAGAATATTTATTACTTAGACTATTACACACGACGTATAAAACCAACGGGTAATAAACTGAGAGCAAAGTGTAAAATTTTGTTTATTTGAACTTATCATCAATTAAATGAAATGAACTATAAATGGTACGAGGCCACACATTATTGTCTGAGATATCGCCCGCCATAGCTCGCCAGAGCTGCTGGAAACTAACACGCGACGCTGCGTTTTCACCTCTTTTCCCCCGTGTTCATCAGTGTCCGTCGAATGACGCCATCTTGGTTCAACCTCCTTCAATCGTGGCCAGTGACGTAACATATATATGTTTGCACCCATGGCACCTCTTTCTAACCCTCCCAACACCCACCCTATACATGTTACTCAGCTGGGGGGATGTCCCTCTAGTGCCAGAGAAAATATACAGGATGAAATAGATTTGATGAAGCCATCGTGATTCAAGCCACATTAATGATCACATAAAATATGAATATGGATAGTATATAGTTTTACTCCTCCGGTCTGACGGCACCACCAAATTAAAGGTGCCGTAGGTGAGTGCTCATCTTGTCCCCCCACACTCCACACACGTCACACACATGCACAAGCACACACACGTGTAATGTCCCTCTTCGTCACACTCATTATTGTATTAATTCCTTATGAAATTGTAAACCAATGGGTTGGTGTAATCAGTCTTCGCTATCACTCAATGGCCGTGTAGCAGCATACATTCTCATGTGAACAACGTAGACCACAATATATGTATGATCTGTTAAATGGGTACACCTTAGCACAGCTGATGGTGGGCCGGGTTCAATTCCAGGAATGGCCCGAAATTTATCATTTGTGAAATGTGAGATTCCCCCTTCACGGTAATGAATTAACGGATGGAATCTGGACGTCATGTATATTCTAGACCTAGCTAGATTATAGATCGTGTGCTGATTTATTCAGTCGGTTTGGAAAGTGCGCGTTAAATACCGCACATAAGTAAGTAACCAGCTCAATATATCCTGGCAATACTCCGCGTCACACCACTGAAGAATATGTCACAATCGTATGTCACATGGCTAGACTCTTCCATAACTCGCCTGATCATCCCCTTGGGGTCCCAACCTCTCCAGCAATGGTGAACTAGAATAGGTGAGCCTGACATTGACTCCGCATGACCACCGTTATGAATAATGACACGTTTATCATTTAGTCTTAGTGAGATACTTAGCTTGGATTTCTTGTAGCACAAAATACCACCTTCTATTTAATAAAACTGTATAGGAATAATGTGAAGTGTAACCAATTTGGATTAATTTTTAAAATGTAAATGTTGAATTACAAACTTGTACAGTGGGTGTATAGTTATAGAATATTTATATATGATAATATATTTTATATACATATTTTATTTATATACATTTATATCTTTTATTAATATATATATTTTGTATAAATATATATTATATTTACTATATATAACTGACATATATTATATATATATGTATGTATGTATGTATAAAATATGTATATACATATACAATATTATATAATATGTATATACAGACTAGATTATTTTCCGTACTTTCACTTTAAATTTGGGTCATTACTTTTGATATTATATGTATAAATATGTGTCGTAAAGAAAGAATAATACTTATCACCTGCATCGGTGGTAACGAGGACTATATGTCAGACTTGTTTATTCTAAAGGTTTTTTTCCTGGTGGAAGCAGGTCAGGTCTTCGATCTCGGCCTAGTTTATTGAAGTGTTTTTTTTAACTTAATAGTTTTGCACTCTTCCTCTTCAAAAAATCTGGGTACATTTCTTTAAAATAATATCCTACTCATTCTTAGCTAGCTATTATATTTACAATGCGTATAATCTGGATGGATAAAAAGTTGTTCTCTAAATAATAACAAACATTTGAAATTAGTTGTGTATATTTTATCTGAATACAATCAATAGAGAAAATGGTATCCCAGCTGATTGTTTCCCTGTAGAGTGAGATAGAGCACCAAGCTACGAGTAGAGAGAGAGAGAGAGGTACTCACTGAGGCGGGAGAGCTTGAAGGCGTCAGCCGTGTTGATGACGTCCACATAGGCCTGCAGCTCGAACCGTCTGGCCGTCATGTTCTGATTGTGAGTCAACATCGCAAACTTGAAGGCGGACTGAACCTCGTCCGTGCCTTGCTCGAATATCGCCCCTGAAAACACACAACAATAGACACAACTAGAATGAAACATTCAACATTCCCCACGACTGGCGGATCGTTCCAAATTTGATCACAAAAGCGTGTCTATAAGTCGTTATCGCTTGGTTGTTTCTTACTTTTCATAAGAGAAAAATGGCTGTTCACACAAAAATATTTTTCCAAAAATTAAAAGTAGTATTTTGTTTGCAAATTTAACCACTTTAGGAAAGCAATTTTTGTTAAGTAAAAAATAAAACTTTGGTGCACCAACCCCCTTCACTATGTTCCCTCAAATGATGACCAACTTACAAACGATATAATCTCAAATGTTGTGTTTCTACCAAGTGCAGCCTAAAATAAGAGGAGATATTGGGCCGCAGGATTGGCATGCCTGCTATAGGAGAACAAATGTCGTGCCTCAGGAACAAATTGTGTGTCTCATCAACAAATGCCGTGCCTCGGGAACCAATGCCGTGCCTCAGGAACCAATTTCATGCCTCAGGAACCAATATCGTGCCTCAGGAACCAATTTCGTGCCTCAGGAACCAATGCCGTGCCTCAGGAACCAATATCGTGCCTCAGTAACCAATGTCGTGCCTCAGGAACCAATGTAATGCCTTAGTAACCAATGTCGTGCCTCAGGAACCAATGCCGTGCCTCAGGAACCAATGTCATGCCTTAGGAACCAATGTAGTGCCTCAGGAACCAATGTCGTGCCTCAGAAACTAATGTCGTGCCTCAGGATCCAATGTCATGCCTCAGGAACCAATGCCATGATTCAGGAACCAATGTCGTGCCTCAGGAACCAATGCCATGCCTTAGGATCCAATGTCGTGCCTCAGGAACCAATGCCATGCCTTAGGAACCAATGCCGTGCCTCAGGAACCAATTCCATGCCTCAGGAACCAATGCCGTGCCTCAGGAACCAATGTCGTGCCTCAGGATCCAATGCCGTGCCTCAGGAACCAATGCCGTGCCTCAGGAACCAATTTCGTGCCTCAGGAACCAATGTAATGCCTTAGTAACCAATGTTGTGCCTCAGGAACCAATGCCGTGCCTCAGGAACCAATGTCATGCCTTATGAACCAATGCCGTGCCTCAGGAACCAATATCGTGCCTCAGGATCCAATGCCATGCCTTAGGATCCAATGCCGTGACTCAGGAACCAATGTCGTGCCTCAGGAACCAATGTAGTGCCTTAGGATCCAATGCCATGCCTTAGTATCCAATGTCGTGCCTCAGGATCCAATGTCGTGCCTCAGGAACCAATGTAATGCCTTAGTAACCAATATCGTGCCTCAGGAACCAATGTCGTGCCTCAGGAATCAATGTCATGCCTTAGGAACAAATGCCATGCCTCAGGAACCAATGTCGTGCCTCAGGATCCAATGGCATGCCTCAGGAACCAATGTCGTGCCTCAGGAACCAATGCCGTGCCTCAGGAACCAATGTCATGCCTTAGGAACCAATGCCGTGCAATGTCGTGCCTCAGGAACCAATGTAATGCCTTAGTAACCAATATCGTGCCTCAGGAACCAATGTCGTGCCTCAGGATCCAATGGCATGCCTCAGGAACCAATGTCGTGCCTCAGGAACCAATTCCGTGCCTCAGGAACCAATGTCATGCCTTAGGAACCAATGCCGTGCCTCAGGAACCAATGTCGTGCCTCAGGATGCAATGCCATGCCTCAGGAACCAATGTCATGCCTCAGGATCCAATGCCATGCCTTAGGATCCAATGCCGTGCCTCAGGAACCAATGTCGTGCCTCAGGAACCAATGTCGTGCCTCAGGAACCAATGCCGTGCCTCAGGAACCAATGCCGTGCCTCAGGATCCAATGGCATGCCTTAGGATCCAATGCCGTGCCTCAGGAACCAATGCCGTGCCTTAGGATCCAATGCCGTGCCTCAGGAACCAATGTCGTGCCTCATGCCAATTTGTCTCTATATTCCCACAAACAAGGTTTCTAGTCCAGCGAGTAGTAAACTACATACTCGTACATGTGTTGGCCGTAGCACAGTTAAACATATGGTCGGCCTCTTTATCTAGTGGTCAGAACTACTGGCTAAGAATATAGATGTCCCAGGTTCTATTACCGGCAGTATTATAGGTATTCTTCCCAAAGGGGATTTGTTCCTATCGACACCATGGTACGGTTAATTAGGCTAGAGCTTCATTTTTGACTTCTACTGGCCCCACAAAATCATCAACATCATCATTTTCACATCACACAGAAGACGAGGAATGTCTAGCAAGCAAAACTCGGTGCTTGACTCTAAACAAACTTCCTTGTTGTATGTACCCTACATGATCTGAAAAAAATAGATAAGCACGCATACAATTATTTATTTATTTCGAAAGAGTTTCCATTTAAGCCAAATACAATGAAAAAAATATTTCTAAGTATTACATTTAATGTGATCGGATACATTTTTGTTTAATGCTTTTTGTGTTCATATGAATAATACCTATGTCAGGAGTAAAGTCTAAATTAAGTAAACTTTTAATTTTCTCACACCATAAATTAACATAAATAGCTTGTTTGTGATTATCAATGGAGGTACTCTTCAAAGTGTTGTGTACTACTTAGATAACCTGTCATAGGAGACATGTGTATGCTACGAGTAAAGTGTGAACTCGGATGAAGTCAATATTATCCAGTGAATGTTGACGTTGATAATGTTGAGTGAGAGGTGAGTGAATGTTTTAATGTTGGCATTATCCACCCGCACTTGGATGGTGGCAATTTCTATGGTTAGTTAGGTTAGTAAGGTTATTTGAGTTTTGGTTACGTTAGATTAGTTTAAGTTATGTTAGGTTAGGTTAGGTTAGTGGAAAATAAAGCATAAAATGAGGCATTTTGAATGTTAGTGCACTGCTACTATCCAATTTACTGTCCAATTTTGAAATATTGTTTCAAAATAAAACTCGTATTGAAATATGCTTTGTTTTACAAATATTATTTTTCGTTATCCAAGTCTGGTTGGCTAATGTCAATATTATCCGGAAAGTAATCTCGACACTATCCAGATTTCTCACTACCCGTAGTATATAGATTACACGATGGACTACATTTTCCATTATCATAGCCTCCCTTAATCTGTGAGGTTGGGTTGTAGCGGTATGTCCTTCACATACCATTAGCTCTGAGTCAGGTCTCAGATATAATTATTTTTAAAAGCCCTAAGATGTAATTACCGTGTCCTAAGTACGGCATATACCAGAGTTTTAGCGTTTTAACTTTTTGTTTGGTTTTTATAGTTCTCTATATTTAAGAAAATACGTTTGCACTGTAAGTTATAGGACCCACCTCGGAGGCGTAGTTAGCTAACGCGCTAGTTTCGTGTTAAGCTAGACTGCCGAGTACGGGAAAACCAATGTTAAAATCTCGCTCGGGTAACTGGGGTAGCATTTCTTAAATTATTTACCACTCTCCCTCCACGAAAATGTGGTTTCACTTCCTCTAAATTCAACTTTCCCCATTCTTAACCCATTAGCATAATTAATACTTAGGCGTATATCCCGAGCGGGTAGTAAGACGGTGTGTTAAGTATTTTTGTAAGCTCTTAGTAAATAAACCTAATTAAAATTTCAGAGATTTTTGTTTCTTGAACCAGTGGTCAAACAGTCAGAAGTGTTTGTCTCACTCGAGTTTATTAATATATCTAAGTTTACCAACAGGGCCTATACATATAAAACACGCTCGAGGCTCTTTCGGTTCCCATACATTCTTTTGGCAAGTTTTATCTTTGTGTGTTCCAGTTCTAGCATTGACATACACACAATCTATGTTATTTATATGATGCTGATGACAGAAATATCTCCATACGAACTACATCTCCCCATGGCTGACCACAAACAAAAGTAAAAGAGTATACAACTTTCGACAGCTCCCAGCAACACTCGTGATAGAAGTGAAAAGTTGAATGTAACAACCGGGACACGATTAATCATTCCTGTTGATGACCGGTATACGTAGGTCATGACACATGAATCACCGAACTGTCCCTTGCTCGGGTGCTTCCAGAGTCTGGGGGGGTTCTGAAGGGTGATAAGAGGCCCAGTGTACCGGAAACCGGGTCCATTGCTCGGCGGAGCGTGAACACACTTTGACTTCCAGGACAGTGTGGAGATGGCGGGGCTGTTGTTGGAGAGTAAGGGAGGCATATATTCTGGAGGCAGATCTTGTTGTTCACACCAGAGAACGTTAAAAAACCTAGTGCTTCTAGATGAGCTGAGGTATTGATTATATTCAACACATCCCTTTTAAACAATTAATAGAGATAATCAGATCCGATTTAAAATATTCAAAATTTGTTTAACTGGCACTAAATTTCGCAGTCAATATCTACTTTGTGCAATATTCTTCTGTCTCTCTCTATCAGTAGTCACCCAGGCACAATCTTCTCGAAGGACAATGGAGGTGAGACTAGAAAGGATTCCATCACGCTGCTAGAGTATTACAGGAGCCAAGTCTTGGTAAACAAACCTATTAGCAAGCGCAGGTGTCCTCCCTCACGTGATACTCATCGAGCAGTCAGGACCTGCGTTCGTCAACAGAAAACTTTTTTTTTTATTAATCACTGAATCCTAGTCGGGACCGAAATTATTCCTCACCGGTCACTAGATTGGATTAATCTTGATCAATTCACGTTTTAATAAACCATACCTACACTGTTCATTACAGCAACAACGTCGAATAAACACTTCATTGAAAACATAAGTGATTTCAATAATAGCCTGATAAAAAATTTGCTCAAAGTCGAGTGCTATTGAGCGTGGGCCTAGGGCGGCATTTTTGAAGTTCTTATAGCATAAATATTGTTTGGCTAAAATAAATCAAATTTTTATTCTATAGAATCATAGAGCTTAGTTTTCTGCGCATACTAATAACAACAGTTCTTGAATATTTTCCAATGTGCTCTGGAATTTAATAATTACTTTTCTTCTTCATTTAAAAAGTTTGTCACCAAATGTCACGATGCTCATGACAGATATTCAACAGCTGTTGAGATAAGCATGTGCGGAAAACTAAACTCTATGATTCTATAGAAGAAAAATTTGATTTATTTTTGCCAAAAACGTTTATTCTATAAAAACCGTAAAATGAACGCACCCAGCTTGCGCTCACTAGCACCCCAGGTTAACGACCTATTCCCGCAAGTGAGTGTGTGTTATTACAATATGTCGCCCCCCATGGATCATGAATTAGGAACTATATCACTCTAAATTGTCTTCCAGATTGTAGGCACGAAAACATTACAATTACATTAACAATAATTACACTACTGTACGTCCACATTTAGATAGAATGGGACTTGTAAAATTTACTAGAATTACTTCCATGTGTACATACGTCAAGTCATTTGATCTGTTGCTGTCACTTTGTGAGGGTAATATCAACAACACCTACCAAATATTACTACTAATATACAACATGTTATTAATATTGAACACAAAAAATATGTTTGTCTTTTCCCACAAGTCCTTTCTACAGATTTTTACGAAATAACCATTCAATAATTTACATAAGAAATCAGGTCAGATAGTTAACAGCACATTGTTTACTAAATATGTATTTATCTTTGAGGTTTTTCTGTCCATACTACCCATATATTTACACTAATGGTGAAGAAAGTATTGATCTTTAGAAAATATGTAGCTGCATTTGCATGGAGGGACAGTGGGGAACTGTTTATGGAAAAACGACTTTATACACCCAGCCGGGATTCAAACTCCCAACTTCCCCGTCACCAATCAGTTTAAAGTACAGGACTGTCCATACGTCAGCAGGTGCTGGTTTTTAGAAACAATCGCTTCTTTTATGTGATAGAATAGTTATTAATTTTTATATTGTGTTTTTAATCAAAGTGTTGGTTTGCACTCTCTTCTTGCTCACTAAACTGTGTGAGGTCGAAAGTGAGGTCGATATGTTGCCCAAACTAATGAGGCCTTTGTGTCCTACAGGTTACACAATTTATATTGCAAAAGAATTAAGTTTAACAATAAATAGATTTACTAAATAAAACAGATATAACAAAATTTAAGGTTTACAATAATATTAAAGGTTATACGTTAGAAGCTTGATTCAAACAATAAGATTTTGAGAATTGCGATGTATTGACTGTAGCTACAAGGGCTGTGTAGGCGCCAGGCTACAGGTAAAAGTTTTTTATAAAAAGGAGAACAATTAAATGGTTACTAATTGAAGGTATTGAACAAGATATACATGTAGATTTTAATCAGTTTTGCTTTATTGGGTTTTCAAAATAATATCCTTTAAACATTTCGGATAATTATAAACAACATAAACATCTGTTGATAACAGCGGTTGATGGCTAATAAACAGGTGTCAACAAACTAGTACTATGGCTGGTCTCTTTCCCTTTAGGTACTGCCAGAGCATTCAATAGTACATACAATTCTAATAGCAATTACACTAAGAGCAACCCAAACAATAGGAGCCAAACAACAGGCAAGAAGAATAGGTATTATTTGCTCGGACCCCACTATGACTCTAGTGCAGTTCTCTGTGTTGCTCACCGAAGCTAATACCGCACGAGAAGCGTGACTACTTGACCAACCCAAAATAAAGATTTCCATCAGCTCAACTGTGATATGGAATACAATACAGACAGCCTGGTTGTAGCCATCTAAAAATTAAACAGATGCACACGACGTACACGGCGTCATGAGAAATATTGGCTCAAAATAGATTAATGTGAACTTGTGGAAGTTTGCAAGTCTATGACTAAGACATTACAACTTTCTAAGCCAAAGGCTCATAATGTAAAGACTGTATCATAAGGCCACAGTAAAAAATAGTAGATAGGACTTGATTCACTAAGTCACTAAAATTAGACTTGTCCTTCAGACTGCAGGACACGATATTAAATGAATTAACTGAAACTCTCCCATCTTGAAGTCAACAAAACTTTAAATGAATTAACTATCCATTTGACATAATTTTAAATTAACAAAAAAGTGTCGACAAAAATAAAAAATAAAAATCTAGATATACATTGTCTAGTTTTTTAAACAAAAACTAAACCCTAAGTCATGAGGACTTAACGACGATTTCAGGATATTCAAGTACTCCAAGCCAGACGTCCTGGCCAGGGTGACGGTGGATCTGATGGCCAATACTTCATGGTCGTCGCTCTTATTGGTTACTTGACGGTGTAGAAGTTCCTCCTTCGACGCTTGGTTGTAGTAGAACGGGTATAATATGAACCTGGGAGCAGCCCTATATATATAGTCCCAAATCTGATACGAACGGAACAAAGCAAACAGGGTGATAAACTCAGGAATATAGACAGGGAGAGGGACGGATGAAGGCGGGGTGAAAAGAAAATGAATCCGTGAAAGCCACTTGCGGGGTAAGGGGAAAACATGATTCCTTGAACTGCCGCTACTCTTCTGACGTGGAGTGGATCAGTGTGTCGATCTCAATACACACTCCCTTTCTTAGTCATGTGTTATAATGCAAGCACATAATAATAATGGAATAATTTTTGTTTCTAATATGTGGCAACCAAATCCAAGGACATCTTGACATGGTGAGTAAATACCAAATTATCTTCTTTTTAAATATATCTGGTTTAATTATATTATTTAGGATCAATTATTATTTTTATGAGAATTTGTAATATAGATGTACTTTACTATATTTTCTTGTAGACAGCATGGCAAGCGTATGTAAATTTATCCGACATCATCCAATGGTAAAGGGCATGGGTTAACATATTTTATTTATAAATATGATAATGTTAATACTCTTCTTTGATATCTGCTACAGTATTTATCAAAAGACAATATTTTTAACAACCACGTGTTTGAATTTGGGGAGATACGTAATTTTATTTGACTGCATCTAGTCAGAGAAAATAAACTTTGAGGTAGATTACTTTTTTAAATATGTTAATATTGTTTCTTTCTTTCGTAAATTATTAAAATATTGATATTTAATTGTAGCTGTCCAATCTGTCTGATTGACATGCTACACTAATTACATGTACACTTTTGATCAAGTACACACCTGATCAGCAGGTATTTTGTTAACTAGCCCATTCTCAAATGATTGAGTTGGTGTTGGCGCAACACCATACATTGTTGATATATTGTATTTACTTTTAAAACGGAAGATATTTCAAGAAATGATTTAGTTTTGACCAAAACAATGGGACTAAATCCTTATCAAAATATTTGCAAGACTTGATAATACATCATTATTATTGGGTATTTTAAAATTTTAGAATAACATTTACTTATAAAAAAAACTGGATAAGTACTTTCTTAAAGAAAACTTTCATTAGACATGTTATCATCGCTTATATCTAGGTACTATCCCACAAACCCTTATCTCAACAATAGCTGACGTTGTTGCTACACCTTTCTTTTTAACAATAACTGGAGTTTCTACAACACCATTCTTCTCAACAATAGCTGACGTTGTTACTACACCATTCTTCTCAACAATAGCTGACATTGTTACTACACCCTTCTTATCAACAATAGCTTATATGCATACAACTTTCCTCTCAAAAATATATTACGTTATTACTAACCTTACTATCATTAGTAGCTGATGTAGTTCAGGAGTTATAGGTTTAAATTGTTTAAATTGTGGTGGAAATTATAAATGAAAAAGTTATTTATGAATAAATGATAAAAATAAGGGGGAATGAAGTCTTTGATAAAGAGGTATGAGATATGGGGGCTTAAAACTGTCGTCTCGCATTCCTCATCACTACAAGTTGTACCCTATTTGTAGTCAGATCTGTCAATAACCTCGCCGCGTTGTGTATGGACTGTGTAGTTCACTATTTGCCCACATCTCTACTCCTTGAAGATCGTGCGCCCCGGCCATCTGTTTTAGGTGTTCAAACACGCTAATTCAAGTATTGGTTGAATCTGTTACTATGGGGGAGGTATTGCACTCGTATACGGGTGTTTGTAGCTATATGGATCCACGCACGTTGTCTTTGTAATCAGCTGTGTGTGTTCAACCAAAACAGACTAGTACCGCTCCGTGGTTGCGCGCGGACAACGTCCATATGTCAACATTGACCGTGACAAGAATAGTAAGCAAATCAAAGGTATCGTTTTGTGTGCAAACGTTTGAGAATGCACTGTAAGCTGAGGACTTGTCAGAGAAGAGAAGTAGGAAACTTCAATTGGGAAAATGGTTGAGGAATAATGACAATGTCTGGAGGTTCACATTATTGGTGTGGAGGTGTCATTTTAATAATAGTGTTCTACTAAAACATTAATATACTTTGGACAGTCCTGCTGTAGATTCAGTAGCAATAGGAACCTGACATTTGACACCGCAACTTGAATTTTCGGAACAGCCGTAGGCAGACAACTCACTAGGTAGTTTCATATCGGGATGAACAACTTTAGAGTATAGAGGGGGAATGATATTTAAAATATGAGCCCCAATACACCTGTTTCAAAATATATTTGCATTACTTAATGACTACCTGCTTTGGTGGCGGTGTGGTCTAACACGCTCCTCTCATAGTAGACTAGTTTGTCTATGAACGGGAAATACCGGTTCTAATCTCGGTTGGCAGTTCTGAGAGGGGTTTTTCCTAACATTTTCCCTCCACGGAAATTCAGATACACTTCCTTTAAATATCATATTCCTAACCCATAAAACCATTAGCATAATTAGTATATAAGCGTATAGCACGAAAAGGTAGTGAGACGCGGTGTTAAGTAAAATAGTAAATACTTCAATACTTTGTCTTAGTCTTCTGATCCTGGCAGAGTGATACTATAGTTTGAAGAGTATAACTGTGTTATCTATTCAAATGTATCTCGATAAGACATGCATTTAGAAACGGCCCTATATGTGAAGTAACAACTAACTTCATTAAAGTTTGTGTATGAAGATACAAATCAAATAATTAAGAGCAGCCTGGTTTCTTAAGTTTGTACGAATACAGATTAGGTACAAGCTACTAAATTGTTGCCTGTACTTTTTTCTCACAAAAACACTTTTTTATATTTCCTACGAGTTCAAGTATTATTATTATTATTATTATTAGCACCGCGTCTTACTACCCATTTGGGTTGTACGCACTTTCACTAATGTGATATGGTAAAGAGATTGTGATATGAAATGGAGGAGCTACAGTTTAACGTGGAATCCGAACCACGGTGGAGGCCTGGCATTCCCCACATTTACAAGTTATGATTAATATACGTCTTGTCAAAGGGGAAGGAAGGGTTTGGTAATTAGATAAATCTGTGCCGGGACTGAGGATTGAACCCCGGAACCCTCAACATGGAAGTGTGACACCTTACCCATAGACCACCACGTCACTCAAGTTTAACTGTTAACTAATTATTTTAATATCAAATCACATATTTATTTATGTAATGCTATTTAAGGACAACAACTTTGTAAATTTAAATAAACTTTAACTTGAATAAATCATTTACGTGAGATATGTGAATCCATTTCTATTTTATCTTAAGGCCTTAACGAAATTATTCACTAACCCAAGCTTTCTATGTAAAGGTGGAAGAATAACGTTATTTGGTTCAACCAAGGGAACATATTTATATTATTTCTTTCATGTAAATATTAACTTCTCTCTTCCTAACGTTCCACGATGCTATGCATTTCTTTTTCCTTATTGCGCCCCATAAAAATAAGGAAAAAACCATTATGTTGTGAATTATCCCTCTAGAACTGTAAGTATTATAATAACCTTAAGATCTGCACAGAAATTCCAAAAGTAGACTTGGTACCCCACTGCAATCATAATCTTTGACATACTTTCATAAGTTTCTTTCAAGTCAGCGGCATTAATTAGAACAACTTATAAATGTTTATTTCCACTATGCAGCAGAATTACTTTCAAACTTAATATCAAAGTCTCAATAAATATGTGTGATTCCTTAGGAGTATGTTCAATGCCTAATTATTTGATAGGACCTTTAAAGTATTGCCATACTCTCCTCCATAGTGAAATACTTGCAATACCCTTCACAGCGTTGTAAATACAACTTTATTTAGTTTCACCTTCAAGAAATGTCCATTGCTGTAACAGGAAACCAAGAAGTTCAAAGTGCTCTTTGGTTAACTTGAGTCACTATCTCATCAAAACCTTATTTCTTGATTAAATTAAGTTTGTCGTCAGTTCCTTGTTGGCCGTATCAATCGTTAGAAGTGGATGGTTTGGTAGAGTTTGCAACACATTCATCTGTACAAGCTTCAGAGCTAGTTCTTTCATCTCATGCTATTGAGGAAAATGCAACTGGCGGGTCTTCATTATGTGGAGCCGGACTTAGTGCAGATAATACTTTGTATATTTGAAACTGTGATCACTTTATTTATACATCCGTGGCTATGTTGTTCTTACCACACCATTGGTTCATCAAAATACATAATTTTGAGTTTTCCAGCTAGCCATATACTGAGATGTGTTGTGCAGTTAATAAAGGACTCATGTGAAGCCCAGTTTCCATCTTGATCCCCCATATTGCAACCAAAATACAAATAGTATGTACTGTACATTTAGCAGGTAATGCTTATCATACACGTGGCAGAAATTGTCAGGGTGACTAAGACTCTTCCTTTGCTTCGACATTATACCAATACAATGTTAGGGCAAACAGAGTAGATAGAAACACTCTCCCAATAAATATAGACCAACAGCTGTCTCTCCGTGACTGAAAGAGCTATCGTGTGAGCTTATATGCAGTACTACAAAACTCTCGAGACACTTCTGCCCCCTATGTTTGATTATGAATCTTGTCAGTGTCATGTTTTATTATAAGTTAATTATTATGATTGCACACAACAGCCATATTGTAGGTCATGTGACTGAGCAAAGGTCATACTCCCTTCACTAAAACATAGTAATATACACGCACTACGCTTGGACACAAAAATAGATTTATATACAAATTGTGACTTGATGTAATATTTTTACTGTCAATTCTGAAAACCAAGCACAAAAATGGTTCATAGCAGCCAAAATATTTCTGGAGGTAAAAATCATGTTGACTACCATGTTATTAATTTAAATTAATGTATCAGTTTATTAAAATATTGTTTTAAATATATTAGTTGAATTCCAGCAACTATAAAATACAATACTTATATTGGTGTAGGCCTGAATTTAATCTCCCTGTGGTTTATGTATTTTGATACATGAGTATTTAATTTTTTTTAAGCTAAAATCTTTATATTCCGTAAACATTAATTTAATGCATAAAATTTAGAAGAATTGATCAAAATAAACATATTTTATAATATTATTATACAGGATGTTCCTGGGTTAAACGGCTAAGGTTTGAGAATTGATAGTGGACCAAAAATTTTAAATCCAAAATATATTTTGTAAATTTGCTGGATTTAGCTTCCTTTTCGCATGGACAGCAAAAACTAAATAAAAACACGTCTTTTCTGCAGAGGTCCTCGGCAATGGTTTAAAATTAATTTTCCTGGAAGATGGGTCGGTCGTGCTGGACCTGTGACGGCCTCTGCGCTCACCTGATTTAACGCCATTAGATGTTTGTCAACATATTGGCCTGTATCTTAAATGTAAGCTACCTCGATATAAATATTCTGTTTGTGTGAAATTTGTCACAATTTAATCATTTAGCTACACATATATTAGGAAATACATATTTATCCACATATTGTTGAAAACTGACTACTTAGTATATGAAGAGTTAAATTAGTTTAGATTCCAACAACCTAGAACCTATATAATTGCAATTGTCATTGAAAGGTTTGAAGATTTTAATAAATATAATTAGAATGTAATAAACAATTATGACCCACCGCAGCAGCGTAGCTAGCTAACGCGCTAGTTTCGTGTTGAGCTAGACTTCCGAGAACGTGGAGATCAAGGTTCGAATATTGCTTGGGTGAACTAAGGTGATTTCCCCCAAATGGTTTTGCACTCTCCCCCACGAAAATGTTGGTTCACTTACACTGTATTCAACCTTCTTGATTCATAACTCATTATCGTAATTAGTACATAGGCGTATAACCCGACCGGGTAGTGGTGCTAAATAAAATAAATAAATAATAATGGCCTGCCTTCCAAAATATTCAGATAAAAAGGCTAAATGATATTAAAATTACATAAATCCATTAATCTTCTGCACATCATCACATTTTGTAAATTAAGTAAAATAGAATGTCTCGATAAACTTAAACCAAAGTGATAAATACTATATTTTTATCAAAAACACTTTTAATTAATATATTATCTTAATTTTTCCAATTTGCTTGTTTGGATATGTTATTCATATTAATCTAGCAGTAATTAAGTAGGATGGCCAATTGTTAATACTTTAAATTTAAAATAAAATGATAAAAGGATTAGAAAAGTGTATTCTGGGGGGNGGGGGGGGGGGGGGCGTTTAACTGTAATATATTTTGAGATCCTGAAGCTATTTATTATTGATTTATTTGAGGTATTTAAAGTGTAATTTCTGAACCAAATGGTTATGTCAGCATAAGATAGTTTCTATGAGGGAGAGAGAAAGAGCCCATTAATTTTGCCACAGAGGTATTTTCACATACATTGAAGGGTTGTTTTACATACCACATGACATCGACATGTGACCGACGGCTTTACTTCCTCTACGAAGGTTGTTATCCTATAGATTTTTATTGTTCAGGAATCATTTATCAACTCCGGTGGGGTTTGAACCCTGAGCCCACAAATTGGTCCCTAAAGTGAACTCCATGAACACCAAGGTTAACAATTAGCTAAGCAATATTTAAAGTAATATTTGTTCAACCAATCACCCGCAAGATAAAAATCTTGATTTCTATCTTATAATGCAAACATTAGCGTGGTTGGTTTTTAAGCATATTACAAAAAAAAAATATCTCTGGATGTGCAGGCTAAGGCATTAGACTTTTATTATTTGTATTATTTGATTGGGAGAACAGAGCTAACATCCCGGCCAGTTGTTTTAAAGTTTGAACGTTAATCTACTTTCGCTCCAAATGTATGTGGGTACAATTCCTTTAAAAATACTAACTACCCTATAGCTATTACGTTAATATAAATATACGATTAGCCTGGATGGCTAATAAATATTGCTGCACAAAAAAAAAGGTGTAACCTTAATAATAAAAATAATAAAAATGAACAATTTGGATGAAGAATATTTGAAAAAATTCTAGTAATTATTTTCTAAACTTAGCACTGCAGTAAGTAAAATAAATGTTTATCTTACCTGGAACGCTGGAGGAAATATAAACAACTATAATCTTGGCCTGGAGCGCGCGCAACGGGAAATAAACTCAACTTTATTATAACCTGGGTGCTGGCAGGACATAAAAACAACCTTAGTGCAATCCAGACATGGCAGTAAATCATAATACTACAACTCTAAACTCGAGCGTGACAATCTCTCGGTTAGTGAGAACTAGAGTCGACCAACAACACTTGGAATATAAAAATAAATAGCCAATAGTTGAAAATACTGTATGTTCTAGGAGATTGTTGAATCACTGGTTTATAGTCTCTGTTTATATTCATATATATTATGATATTAAACTATTAAACGCCGTGACATAGACTCATACAAAACTTAATATAGATGTGTAATGTGGGATGTATAATCACGCGATCAAGGCCACAATGATTATATTAATGCAAAGTATTGGCGCCGTGAGGTATAGCTCATACTAGACTTTATACAGACGTGCAATGCGGTATGTATAACGACGCGATCAAGGAAAATATGATTATATTAATGCAAAGTATTGGCGCCGTGAGGTATAGCTCATACTAGACCTCATACAAACGTGTAATGTGGGATGCATAATCGATTAACATATCATATTTGCGTTGTTTTTGGCGTCTCACTGCCCTGTTGGTCTAGCCGTAACCTTGAATGTTGAATATAAAAACACGTGGTAAGGAGGTTGAAACATTATTTATTGCCTTTGGGAAGTCTAAAACCTATTTTGTTGGCTGGAGGGGGAGGGTAAAAGCCGTGGCGTAGCTTCACAACCAACCAAAGTATCCTTCCGCATCAACAAGAAGAGATGGATAGTGGAAACAGTAGATGGGCTAGCTACTGGACAGACCCTGCGGAAAAATCATACGTTTAAAAATACAAGTAACCTAAGGATAATTCCAATTTCCAAAACGTCGATAATCATTTAGAATTATTGTAAGAATGATATTTTTCTCTGTACCCTCAAATTACATATTAATAATAAGTGTAATAATAAATATAAACATAATCTCACATTTCATTCAAGTTCAAGAAATGAGAATAAACCTCAATGTTACTAAGTATTATTCAATAATTGTTTAAATAAGTTTTAACATATTTTATTTATCTATGTTATAACAATTATTATTTATATTATTTTTACCTCAACTTAATTTAATTTACCAACCATTTGATTCCTAGTTGCTCATAATTTTAACTTTAAATAATGTTGATTCTGTTCATCAACTAAAATGTTTCAAAAACACTTTGTATCGTTATATTCCTCGAATTGTAATTATAATACATATAAATCATATCAATTGTATGCGTAGACGCTGCCCATTGCTGCGTTACTTGTCGCTTTATTTTGTTAAATTTATTAAATTGCCTTATTTAATAACTAAAATAAACCTTAGTATTAATAGTAATAGTTGCAGAGCCTAAGGTGAAGCAATTAATTACCATGCAATGGTCTGCTAAACTTATTCTTAATTTAATCTTTCTTATGCCAATAAAATATATTTTGGCTATTATATTGGATTGTGACAATCCCTCTCTCCAAAGAGATTGTTTCCGACTCCGCGCGCAATCCCAAGGAACGAAGCTATAAACATGCCCTGTATAATGTAATCTAACTCCCTGTACCTCGATCTGGATCGTAACCCTGGTCTCCCGGCTAGGAGTATGTCCGAGAGTTTGTTTTGTTTATCAGCCACGCATCTCTCCTCGAGCCTTGTTTGTTCGAGAGCTCTCCTCCCCCAGACTGAGGTCTCGAGACACTAGAGTCGAGAGAGGGAACCATCCTGAAGAGATTATGCGTCCCTTCTTCCTCGGGTCAGTAGACAATCCCGGTCGAGTGTATGATGGTCCGTGCAAACACGGGTACACTCGATATAAATTCGACCTTACTCATCCCTGGAACGCTAGTGTAATTAGAAGAGATGCGTATAACCTGAACAGGTAGCCAAAAGTGGTGCTAAAATGTAATTAATTTATCAACTCAGCACAAAATAATCAGTTATTATATAACATATTATAAATATGTGAGTCAAACCCTGGTCCCTCAAGCCCTGCCAGAGATAAATTATTGTCTTTGAATCTTATTAATTATTAACTTAACTTTATAATATACCACAGATAATATTACATATATAGTAAACAAATACTGTCAACTCCCCCAAAAACCAACAATATTGTTTCCAAATAAAACTATTATTACATGACAATCTCCTCATACCTCTAGTATAGTATAATAGTGGAGTAACAGGGACAACGTCTAACCCTAACTTAGAGACGTGAGACCTGATGATGGCGTTTATACGTCGAAACATGTAGTCTGTCAACCGGCCCTCTGGCATCCAGAATTAAAACCAGCTAGGGAACACTTATATACTCAACAACCTTTCTGTATCAATTTTCTCATTCTACATAATATAGACTCTGTTTCAAGTCCTCACTTATAATTATCGTCTCTAACCTATAGTATATAATTTTTTGCATAATTTCCCTGTTTACTACCATTGGTCAAGCTTTTAACTTTTCCTTTTGAAAACTCTGGATCCATCTTAATATTACCTTTAAACTCAATGTTAACTTTTTCACTATAATTGTATATCTTACTTAGTAATGTTTTATTCATTAACATGTAACCTTAGAATATGAGATTTTTATTTGTATATATTGTCTAATTTTAATATGTTTTTTGTATTTTAACCTATTCCATATTTAACATGTTCTTGTTCTACTTATTTCACATACATTAATAAGAATTATAAGTTAAAGTTTTTGCTATAGGTTTTCCATTATTCTATTCAGTATATCTTTTCTCCAATATAATATATGTATTATTCAGACTTGTTACTATCCATAACTATTCAAACTCTTATAATATCAATATGGTTTTCTCTAACTAAAAATATTTTTCTATCTTTAATTTTTTCCTTATATTTCATATAAATTATATCTTTTCACTTATAATCAGATCCTTTTGTTATTGGTTATTGGGTTTTCCTTGAATAATTAATTAGTATCATTATAATTCTCCTTACTAAATCACTATGAATATAACTAATATTATTTTTAGATACCCATTTTGAACTCATAATATAGGCCATTTACAAAACATCCCAAATTTTATAAAATAAGTCATAAGTAAACCAACCTTATTATAAATTGTTTTGGAAAAATATCAACAAACATTATTTAGTATGGTGTAAAATCGTCCCCAAGTACCCGTTTGGAACAAAATCGTTTAAGAAATTTAAAAAAATTAATTTTTTGTTTTTATGTAAAAAATAATTTAAAGTCCACTCATTTTCGAACAAAATTGCTTGATCCAATACCTATATAATTGAAATTATAAATAAAGATATTCATCAGTAAACTACCCTTTAACACATTTTTACTCAAAACACAAAGAATACAAAGTTATTTTTGGAAGTCAAACACTCCCTATATAACACATTTCAAACAAAATGGATATCGCCAATTTCGAAAAAATTTAAACTTACTAAAATCATTTATCAGTGAACAACACTTAATTTGAGGGCTAGGGTCAAAATCAAAATAATTTCTCGAGGTCCCTTTAAAATCTAGCTATCAAGTTTGAACAAAATCCATCAATCCATTTCAGATCCGTGTCCAGGGAGCGGCAGAATTGTAAAACACATTTTCTGGGGGTTTGGACTTACATAGAACTTAAGGAGTCATCATAATCTCAAGGTCAAACATTTTCATGCTCATAATACTTTCTCTTGCTATGAAGATTTAAAAAGACATTAAATATGGTGTGGTAGGAAACATAATACTTAATAAATAACTAATATGACAACCAAAAATTATGTAATTAGTAACAAAATGGTCTTAAATAAATAAACAAATTATTATTATTATTATTTTCTATTTAAATTTCCTTTATTATATTACAGGCCAACACTCACAACACCTATAGCAGGCCAGCTCTGAAAAGTACACAAGTACCTGACATGTTAACTGACCCCGTGATATAGTGGTTAGTGAACCTGTCTACGAGTATAGGGTTCCCGTGGTTCGATTCCCGGATGGTATGAAAGGGGAACTACCCTAACGGTCACCATTGTTTGGTTAGGCTTAAGTTAGGTTTAAGTATTTCTACTGATTCCACATCATCATACTCCCAACTCATCTCATCGGGACATGGAAAGAATATCTCTCTCTCTCTAACTTAACCTAACGTAAAGGTTGTCCTCGTGTTTTTAAATGGAAGCGATCACAATACATTTAAATTAACTTAATAGATGACCTGGGAGTTCTTTCAAGTTAAGTGAACGTTACGTGAGGGGTATCACGTGATCTAGCCAGCCAATCATTATGTGAGTGACGCCTGCAGGGCTATTTAGTAATTCATTTGTTGGTTTTATGACCAAGGTTTACTCTTTAGCTTTAGTTCTAGTTATCGGACATTGAAACAAAATAATTAAAACTAAAATAGGAAGGCAAAATTTATCAGAAAATTTAGTGATAAATATTTACTATATCGATATAAAACAGTAAACATTCATAGATCATCACTTTACGAATAGTAGACCTACAAATCACAGATAAAAATACATATTCTTAGAATGCAGATGTTTGGCTCGAGTTGCTATGTTAAGTTACGTGAATCATGATGACACATCTGTTTTCTTAAGTTAAATTAATCTTAAGTGAACGTTACATTAAGTTAAAGTTAAGTTGAGTGTGATCCCGGCATAAGGTGTCTGACCATGATAGACCACATACATAGTAAAATAAACAACTGTAGTGAAGTAATTAATTACCCGTAAATATTTACTTAAATATTATACAAAAAAAATTACAACATTAATAAATATCAGCAGTGAAACTCAGTAAGCAATGATAAAATGAGAAAATATAAATTTAATAGGTCAAATTTAATTATCTAAGGTAAAACATGTACTGAATAAATTAATTAAAGGGGATTTCTTTAAATATCTCTCTGAGTTTGGCTCTTCTTTAGTGGTAAAATTAAAACTAAACAAATCTACAATTTGCCCTATGGGTACAATGGCGTGTAGGATTCACGTTGTAAGAGCTATCGAGCAGAGGCCCAAGAAGGGGCAGGAATACCTACCTACACGATCAAGGGCAAATAAACGAGTGTTTTAAAGTGAAAATATTAAAAATAAAAAGAGCATCACAATAAAGTATACGGAAAAAGATAGTACGTAGCCCTAAAATGTTTCAAATACTGTCATAATCATGATGAATCCGGTGAAGAAATAATTTATCGTAGAAAGTAGCCATAAATTTACGTTGAACGTTTTCCAGCCTGAAAGAGTGAGTTAAGGTGATAAAATTCCAAGAAACGGTAGCATTTTCTAGGTTTTATCTAACCTAAGCGTGATACGGTGTTAAAATACTATCAGCTTTATGAAACGAGAGGGTCCAAGAAGTTTCAATGAGTGAGGTATTATAAAATGGTTAACATGAAAGTGAAAATGGAGTTTGGTGTACAAGAGAACAACTCCAAGCTCATATAGAGGGGGAGAACTATGCTATAGCAGACAAGTTTATGAGTGCAAAATATAGTATTAGTTTTCCTAACAATAGAAATAAATTAGTTTTAAATTATTTTCTTAGCACTGTGTCTTACTACCCATTTAGATTATATGCTTATGTACTAATTACGCTTTTGGTTTGAGAATGAGGAATATTAAATTTAGAGGAAATGTACCACAATTTTTAAGTAGAAAAAGAGTAGTAAATTATTTGGGAAAAACGCCCCCAGTGTACCAGATTGAACCATGATCTCCCCTAACTCTCATGTTTGGAGTAGAGCACCTTACACCATGTGGACCCCGAAACGGGTTCTGATTTGTTGATTGACAATTCATTTTCAATAAACCAATGTATAATACCAGTGATGCCATTTTGTAATTCTATCCGATCTGATAACCATGTTTTAAATAGTTTGAGATCATCCGCCAAGAGAAGGTAACTATCTGAGTCTAAGTAACTACCACTATCATCAATAAACACATTGAAGAGAAGAGGACATATAGCTACAAGGGCTAAAGATGTATTTGAGCTTAGTGAAGATATTTAAAAACAAAATGATATATTTTTTAGATAGCTACGGGACCAATTGTCATAAGTGTGAACATGGAAAACATTACTAACTTTCGAAAGAATAACATTATGTTGACATAAATCTTCAGCTTTACTTCGATCAAAATAAATTGCATCTACCTGACCTTGTGTTGAGCCTTGAAGACCAACATGACCCAAAATTATTGGTTCAAATACTTTACTTACTTTATGGCTCTATGGCTGTGCTCATAAAAATACGCTACCTATCCCTATCTTGAGCTAGTTCTATCCAGTCTACCTCATTACACCCTATCCCTATCTTGAGCTAGTTCTATCCAGTCCACCTCATTACACCATATCCCTATCTTGAGCTAGTTCTATCCAGTCCACCTCATTACATCCTATCCCTATCTTGAGCTAGTTCTATACAGTCAACCTCATTACCCCCTATTCCTGTCTTGAGATAGTTCTATCCAGTCCACCTCATTACACCATATCCCTATCTTGAGCTAGTTCTATCGAGTCCACCTCATTACACCATATCCCTATCTTGAGCTAGTTCTATCGAGTCCACCTCATTACATCCTATCCCTATCTTGAGCTAGTTNTTGAGATAGTTCTATCCAGTACACCTCATTACACCATATCCCTATCTTGAGCTAGTACTATCCAGTCAACCTCATTACACCGTATCCCTATTTTGAGCTAGTTCTATACAGTCTACCTCATTACACCCTATCCCTATCTTGAGCTAGTTCTATCCAGTCAACCTCATTACACCCTATCCCTATCTTGAGCTAGTTCAACCCAGTCCACCTCATTACACCCTATCCTTATCTTGAGCTAGTACTATCCAGTCAACCTCATTACACCGTATCCCTATTTTGAGCTAGTTCTATACAGTCCACCTCATTACACCCTATCCCTATCTTGAGCTAGTTCTATCCAGTCAACCTCTTTACACCCTATCCCTATTTTGAGCTAGTTCTATCCAGTCCACCTCATTAAACCTTATCCCTAAATTGAGCTAGTTCTATCCAGTCAACCTTATTACACACTATCCCTATCTTAAGCTAGTTCTATAAAGTCCACCTCATTACACACTATCCCTATCTTGAGCTAGTTCTATCCAGTCCACCTCATTACACCCTATCTCTTTCAGGTCCATTCTTATGTCTGCGTCTAAGATTATTTTTTTTACAATTTACAATCTAATATCGTTATTGCTGGTTAAAATTGTTACTAAATATGTAAACAAATCAACAATGTCAAATAAAATGTTGTTCACAGTAATCTCTAAATTGTCACCCCAAATGGGTGTTTTCTGAATTTAATAAAGAAATAAGTCTATAATTACATCAATAATAATAATTGTAATAATAATAATAATAATAATAATAATAATAATATTAAAGTTTGGGCGTGTTGTGTCTTACAAAAGAAAATAAACTTGAATTTATTGAATGCATTATAATAGAATGAGCTCTTCTCACAACGGTGGGCATGCCTGGAAAGGTGGAACTCTCTTGGCCTCTGGTTCACCAGCTGTGAGAACGTCTGAGATTGAATCCCAGGTAGGTTTTCCCAACTTTTATTTTTTAATGCTTCCACAATATCGCTCTATGAAAGTGCACAATCACATTTTTGAATTGTTTTCCCCCTAACCTCTCTACCATAACGTTAGGCCTATGCATAAGGATGTATTGTTTATTATAGGTATTTAGTGTGTACTTTTGGAAAATATTGATCATATCAGAAGGGCACTAGAATTTCTATTAGCGAGAGCGAGAGAGCCTACCCACGTTGCAAGGAAAGTTATTTGTACTATCTTCCAGGCTTCCTTTACACACCATGATTGATATGGCACCTACGGTTTTAACCCCAGCAGGGTTTGAACCACGAGCCTCGGGTGCTGTGGTGAGCAATTCACTCTGGGACCCCCGAGGTCGACTAGTTCATATATGTTAGTCCACATATACATGTATCGTACAGGATTCACAGGGATCACTGTAAGGTCTACACTTATAGTCTACCGTTCTAAAGAAACTGGGACAAAAACAAGCAGGACACAACAAGAATATTCTGAACCATCCACTAGCTCATGTTAGTAAGCAGCATATAGTTGATTCAACTCGCTAACCACTAGCTCATGGTAATAAGCAGCATGTAGGTGATTCTTGTAGTTGATTCAACTCGCTAACCACTAGCTCATGGTAGTAAGCAGCATATAGTTGATTCAACTCGCTAACCACTAGATCATGGTAGTAAGCAGCATATAGTTGATTCAACTCGCTAACCACTAGCTCATGGTAATAAGCAGCATGTAGTTTTTTCAACTCGCTAACCACTAGCTCATGGTAATAAGAAGCATGTAGTTGATTCAACTCGCTAACCACTAGATCATGGTAATAAGCAGCATGTAGTTGATTCAACTCGCTAACCACTAGATCATGGTAATAAGCAGCATGTAGGTGATTCAACTCGCTAACCACTAGCTCATGGTAATAAGAAGCATGTAGTTGATTCAACTCGCTAACCACTAGATCATGGTAATAAGCAGTATGTAGTTGATTCAACTCGATAACCACTAGTACATGGTAATAAGCAGCATGTAGTTGATTCAACTCGCTAACCACTAGTACATGGTAATAAGCAGCATGTAGTTGATTCAACTCGCTAACCACTAGCTCATGGTAATAAGCAGCATGTAGTTGATTCAACTCGCTAACCACTAGTACATGGTAATAAGCAGCATGTAGTTGATTCAACTCGCTAACCACTAGATCATGGTAATAAGCAGCATGTAGTTGATTCAACTCGATAACCACTAGTACATGGTAATAAGCAGCATGTAGTTGATTCAACTCGATAACCACTAGCTCATGGTAAGAAGCAGCATGTAGTTGATTCAACTCGATAACCACTAGATCATGGTAATAAGCAGCATGTAGTTGATTCAACTCGATAACCACTAGTACATGGTGATAAGCAGCATGTAGTTGATTCAACTCGATAACCACTAGCTCATGGTAATAAGCAGCATGTAGTTGATTCAACTCGCTAAGGAACACATCCCAGTATCAATTCCCTTCATTGCCGGACCTGGCGACGTGGGTCTGTGTTTGTGTGAGAGCGAGAGAGAGAGAGAGTATCTGGAGATAGCGCAGCTCCCAGTAGGACTGTAGACAGGAGCACACAAATGTTGGATGAGAATCAATACCGGGAGGAGGGCAAACAGGGGCCCGTGATACACTGGTGACTAGACTATGTGTTGTCAGTGGTACCGTTACAACAGGGTTTCTATTAACCTAACAAGACTATGTACCGTTACAACAGGGGTACTATTAACCTAACAAGACTATGTGCAATCAGTACAATTGTACAGGTAGTACATGAGATAGTAGAGGAAGCAAGACTGAGATGGTATGGTCATGTAATGAGGATGGAAAAGAAAAGGATACAAAAGAAAATATTGTAAATGAAGAATGTAGAAAGAGACTGCAAGGGAGGCCAATAAAGAGATGAGAGGAGCAGATAACAGAATATGTGCAAGTGATAGGAGAGGAATGGAAGAAATTAAGGGAGAAAGAATGGTGTTACGAATATGGAGGGATTTTACTAATCAACTCCGGCCTGGAAACAGTTGATGTATTTCCATTAAAGATATTTGAATAGATTTGTCCTACATAGATAGCTATAGGCCTATAGGCCCTACAAGATAAGCTGGTCTACTGCGATAGCAGGATAATATTCCGTGTATAATTGCCCTCCTCATTTGAGAAACTATATATTTTAAAATAAAGAGGTTTATAAAATTTGGTCTGGAATTTATTTCTTTTAAATATTACGGTTATCAAACCTCGTAATATACATTTTCAAAATAAAAATCTATTGACAAAAGCTTGTACTTTTTGTGATGTGCTACTTTTACTTGATATGGACTACAAATATTAAAAACCTTATATTCATCGGACACTAGCAAGATATTTCAAAATGTTGGTGCTTGTCAGTGTCGATGTCAAGTATTGACTCTTATTTAAGTGAATATAGAACTTGTAGCCTCACAAACCACCAATGAGCAGCTTATGATACAAGACACTTAGTCAGCACTAGACTATTATTAAACTTTATTATAAAATAAACTCTATAATATCACTATGATGAAAGGGTGCAAAGCGTTTAGCATTAGATGGATAGATACACGTTCAAGGGGATTTAAAATAGTGCAGGGATTGTGACAATCCTATTTGTACGTCGGAACGTCAGCCCAATTAGACTGAAATAGTGCAAGGATTGTAACAATCCTATTTGTACGTCGAAACGTCAGCCCGTTTAGACTGAAGTTCTAATGGTGGTGTGCGTAAACCAAAATGTTAAAATATGTTTCACCATAGGAATTATAGAAGTCAAGAAGAGTGGTTAGTTTCCTTGATATAAATAGAGGTATCGATAAGAGAAGTAAGTTACTTTTAATTGCCGTACAGTTACGTAAGAATGAATTATTCTACTCCAATTTGATAAGTCAGTTTGTAATATTTCGACAAACATGTTTCTAAATAAATGCATCACAAATATATTTGGTTAGTACTGAGTATATATTATAATGCATTAAAAGATTATATAAGTAGTAAGGTAATGATTGAACATGTCCTACTAGACTGTATCGGGAATACATGTTTGGTATGACTGTACAATCATCCTTGGATGAGCCAATATCACTGACCTTGTCCCGCTTACATCAATTTAACAAGCTCATTAGAGATTTGAGCATGAGCCAGGTTTATATGAGTGATGACTATTGAAATAAGAGCTAGATTATATACTTCGTACAAACAACAGATATCTAGATCAGTTACTGAACTATTTCTAGAATTTCATTAGCTGTTGGGCTGTATTGAGCGGCCATTTTGATCATCATCCATTATGGTCAATATATTATGTTACTGTCGAGACAAAAGCTATGTTATTTAATGCGGTACTAACATTGAACAACCATTACAATATATTTATCCTACCACCATCAAGATAAATACTTTCCCTGGCTCATTTATGGATATAAAAGTAGCCTACACTAATTTTCAAATGTATTTAAATCTGTCCAAATTGATAGATGTTCGTCAAACTTTTTACAGCACCGCTAGTAAAATACGAGAAAATATAAAAATAGTTCTGGACGTGGAACATAAGATGTATATTTTAATTTCACACAAAGTAATTATTTGAATTAGTTTATATTATGCTGGAGGAACATATAAAACATGTACGATGCCAATGTCAGAGATTCAAATACATTTAAAAAATATATTCTACCCATATTTATAATGTGTGCTTTTACTTGAGGAAAGTTATATAAAAACATTAGATAAATTTTAGGGTATATAGACATTTTGTTTTAGTTTGTAGGTGTGGCTTTTGTGCTTATGAATACATATTACTTAAGTCGCTATTATGTTAAAAATATATAACATAATTATTAAATTAAATAGTTCAAGCCTTATTGTATAAACTAGAAAGTGAACATTCAGAGAATATTAGGTCAAATACTTCCAAAACTCCAGGAGTTCGATATTATTTTCGCATACTTACACTCTTCAGTGGGCGCATGGTCTAAGGTGTTACTCTCCCAGTAGTTTAGACTGCCGATTATGGGTAGATAGAGGTTTGAATCTCAGTCGGGTGTATTGAGGTTTGTTTTTTTTTCCAAAATGGTTTTACATTCTTCCTCCACCCCAATGCGGGTACTCTTCCCACAACTGTAACCTTCCTCTCTCCTAAAACTATTAGCGTAGTTCGGTTAACGATGACATGGTGCTAAAAACAGGCGTGCGTCTTAATTTAAAAATACTGTCCTAAGAGTTTTGATTAAATTTAATTAATTCGTATTGCTATTAATAACTATCCTTAAAATATACGATATTATTACATTTTTGATTAACTTTAATCAATCCCTATGTGTTTAGGGATATTATAATTATTAATTACCTATTATAACACAAATGAGTGCATTAAATTTACTCAAAATTAGTCAACAAATTTTGTATGAACACTGGATTGTTAGTTTAGCAAAGCATCCTTAATATGTAAGTTCATAA
>CABEEJ010007600.1:10779-29437 GCA_901482245.1 Timema douglasi | reverse complement strand
TTATTCTTCGGTGTTGTAGAAATAGTGTTCATTTACTCGTATTTTCTTCATGCTTGTAATGTTGATGTCAAGCAACGTTACACATTCTTCTCCACCTGACCACAGTGTCAGGATACCATCACTCATCATCAAAACATCTTTCCTTTTCCGCTTGGTTTCACATACACACAAAATATCAATTTTTCTTCCAATAATTTCCTCTAACAGTTCAATATCTTTGCCACACACTCTTCTCACATTCCACGTTCCAATAGTCCATAGTCTCACCAGTTTTCATCCGATCAGACCTTCAGTTTTAACCTTCGCTGCCCATCATAACTTTGGTCATTCAAGGCTATTCTTAAACAGTTTTGTCGTGTTGAGCTCGACTGCTGAGGATGGGGAGATCGAGGTTCGAATCTCGGTCGGGTGAACTGGGGGTGGTTTTTCCTAAATGGTTTTCCACTCTCCCTCCACGCAAATGCGGGTTCACTTCCTCTAATATAACCTTCCCAATTCCTAGTTTATTAGAGTAATTATTACTTAAAGCGTATAACCCGAACGTGTAGTAAGACGCGGTGCTAAATATTATTAATCTTAAACAGTTTTTGTAGTAATTTTAAATAGAGTAGTCCAGGTTGGTGACCTTGATCATATACGCAACCATGACACTATTCACTGTCTACGCTAAGGATATTGTACCATCGGTGTTGGCACATTTGGAGCCAGTATACCAAACGTACAACCATTGCTCAGTCCAACCCTGAGCGTGCTCACACTATTCCTAAAAATCAGTCTCCTTACTATATAGACTGCCTTGCCGGCCATTATACCGTTGCCCATGTCACTACCACTAGGAGGTAGGGCGATGCACCAATACACCAGGACACTGGTTTTTGGTGGTTTTATTACCTTTGCAAGGAATGTTTGCATATTAAAATTGAAGTACTAGTTCTTGATATATTTTACAGATGAAGCATATATCGTACAAGCCACTCTGATTACATAATAACTAGACGTGATCATTTTCGGGGATCCAAACTGATATCAAAGTACATTGCATAATAGTCTTAAGTTTGATGTTTGTAACTTTTTTACCTTATCATATCAAGATAAAGTATTATAATCGTCAAAAAACTATATCTTGAAATTAAGATGAATCTTTACGATTTATATGCCCCCAAACAAAACAAGTTGATTTTAAAAGTATGTCTGTCCCTGGCTACAGATCCGAAATGGTTTAATGGATTTTTTTTAAACTTGATATCCAGAAGTTATAAGGCTACACCTCAGGAATTATATATTTTATTTTAACCCTAGCCCACTGACTTTTTTAGACCCTAGCCCTTTTTTAAAGGTTAATTTACTAATGAGTGATTTTTTTTAGAAATAGTTCCCCTAAACATTAAAAAATCTAGGATGGGTTTGAAGTCCTAATAACACTGTATGCTTAAATTTGGGTAAAAAAATTCGTTGAAGTGTAGTTTACTGAGGAGTAATTTTTAAACATTTCGAAATATTATTAAAAAAGCTATAGTGATTTTGTTTAAAATGTATATCTGGGGTGAGTTTGAGATTACAAATCAAATTTTATAAAAAAAAAATTTTGGAAAGAAAATAATCCAAAAGTAATTTACTGATGACCGATTTTATTTGATATATTTTAAATACGGCTCTAAAGATTTAGCTCAAAGTGGGTATCTGGTAATTTTTTAGCAAAATACATTATTTTATATATTTGTTAAATTAATTATAATTTGATGATGACTTATTAAATGCATTTAAAAAAAGCTATTGTAGTACCATTTGTAATGTTTGCGCTACTCGCAGTACTTGTAAGTCGACTTGTAATGCCTGATGCTGCACACATGTTTTAGACAGTTTCCTCTGATCAAATCGAAATAGCGCATGATCGCTCGCTATAAATAACCATTGTAACATCACCTTCTATTTTATTTATAGTTCAATACATTAATCTAACAAAGCACTAACGATTATATTCAAAATTGGTATCTGGGTAGTATTTTACATAATAAATAATACATGTTTATATTTCAAAAATAGACTCATATTTACAAAATATTAATAAATCGAAGTAAATTTACATCAAACTGATTTTTGAAAATTTAAATTTTTAAAACTTGTGTGAACAATTTAGTTTGAAATTTATATTTGAACAGTGTCTTGTGACTAAGAAAACAATATAGGCCTACTTGTTTTCTTAAGAAAAATATTCTTAACATTATTTTACTGAAAATCTTTTTTCGAAAATTTTGTTCCAAGCATCGTACCAATTATATTTTTAACTAACCGGGAGGAAATAATCAATAGCTGTGGGGTTTTGTTTGGGAGGAGGGGGGGGGTATATATATCAGAAAGTAATGAAGAAGCAGCCTAATTGAGTAAACTGCTCATTTTGAAAACTTAAATTAGGTCGTTGGCATTTGACTGACATTAAAATTTCAAACAAAATATAACATTCTTCATACATGGATCTTAAAACCAACTCAATTGTTCTGCCACATTAGAATATGGTGTAATAATAAAGGTATTTCAGCATACTTATGTTCTCTGGAGAAGGTTTTTGAAATCATTCAAAAGAATTAGAGATGTGAGATGATATTAAAATTTGTCGATTTTGTCTTCGATATTTCTCATAAAATGAAGATGAATAATAACATTTCAAGTAAAAAAATTAAGGACTTACATGATGAAATAATATTTAGTGTTATATTATATGCATATAGTATATGTATAGGGGTTGTTACTTGAGGGTATATGAGCGAATATATGTTGTGTGTGATTAATTCATATAAAAACTATTTTTATTAATATTTTAGGTAAACCTAAGGTAAGAGTTAAATCTATGTGTCTAGATTTTATGGAATGGAGGGAAATAAACCCAGAAAACTATTAAATAAAATAGTCGAAAAAACGGAAATAAAGATAAAATTTTCTTTCTTGCATTCCTTGAGGATTAAGTAAAACTTTAACTTATTTATGAACAGCATTTATAATTTTCATAAAGTGATTAGTTGAATAGAAATTACTCAGAATGTTAGAGCGATTCAGATTAAGCCAATCATGGCTCTGAATCAATTAATTGATTAAAGTGGGGGTTCGAATTCCTCCGGGTGCACTAGAGGTGGTGTTCAACGTGTGATTATCACAGTTATTTCTTTATTATCTCTTCATCTCGTTGATAGTAGGCTCCTTCTAGATATCCCTTCTCATCCTTTACCTTCAGATTAAGTCATTACTAACCATGTATCTTGACTTGTCGTGTTTCACTATGTTGTTTGAAAAGGGGATGCGACAGACATCAGATACGAAGTCCTGACCAATTGTGACCTTCAGATGGTGGGAGAAGAGTTCTCCAGGAAACCTTACGCCATCGCCGTCCAGCAAGGCTCACCTCTCAAAGATCAGTTCAATAACGCGTGAGTGGTCAGAGTTTAACAACAGGGTCCGGATTCAATAAAGGCTGCAAATAGATACGCTGGCCCATCTTGAATATATATGTTTGGATACTTATTATTACTAAAAGGAGCAGGAACAGTTTAAGAGAAAATTTGCGCTGTTCATTTACCCCCGCTTAAAGAATAGGCATAACATTTAGATCTTGTCACCTCAACTCGTTAAAGTTGCGTCATATGTTTGTAATGTCTCAGAATAGACCAAGTTAACCTCATTCCTATTGGTAATAAACATAGGATTTAAATAGCGGACATCTGGCAAGCAGATAATTTGCTGTTGAGTAAGCTCTGATGGGGACGACACTAATGGTTGGCTCTCTTTCTTCCATAATAATATTATTGTTCTTCCACACTGAAAGTAAGTAGCGAATCAGTAATAATTATTTTTGAGAGATTGAGGGTTTAAATATATTTCATGAGTTAAATAGTCAAGCTATTATCAGTTTCGTGTCCTGTAGTGTTCCCAGGTTAAGCAGTTAATAGAATAGAAAGATCGGTTCTGGTACATTTATTGAAGCAGCGTTGCTAAATAGGCACAACACCCTCTTGCCTCCTCTGCCCCCAACAGCCAATTAGTGTCAAGTCCCATATATAAAGTGGTCAGGGTTTTTTTGGCTCTAAGCTCTCGACCATTTTAACTATATATTTATCTTTCTTTGTTTATGTTGTTAATTTAATATTATCACTAAACACCTACATTAACTGTTCAGGTAGTAGGCTTGAAAGTGCCCATAATTTATAATATCCAAGGACATTTGACCAGTTTATATTTAATTCTACTCAATTCTCGCCCCCTCAAGTTTATGAGCAATTATATGTTGTCACTGTCGGTATACTAAGGAAACATACTAATAATATATTATTGTCAGTTAGGCCAATTGTGTTCTTAATAGCCTACAACATGTATTATCTATTTGTCTATTTTAGACCTAGTTTAATCAATATTAATAAACTAGCTTTTGCCCGTGGCTTCGCTCGCGTTAATGTTTATTTTGTCGATAAATTCAGGTTGTTGGTCAATACAGGTAGAGATAAATAAACATACAAACAACACAATATAAATAAGGATGAAGTGTAGGAGTAGAAAAGAAGTAGCGGAGTGTGTGTCAGTAGAGTCATAGTTTGTGCCTTGCCTCGAATTGAAAATCCCACTCCATCTTAAATTTTACCTAAAGTTAATTAACATCCCTTATTTACTCCGCTTGTTCTTGGCCGTTGCAATCATGGGAACAGAATATATCATTATTTTAGGACGCTCCTATATACTATGTTGTATGTCCTTCCATTTGGCGCAAATACATACAAACTCTGGGCATTGGACACACGCGAACATGCTACATATAGCTGGCCATGGGAAAAATATGGCTTTTCCAAATGCACCCCTGCTACCTGCAATGTTTGCCCTTGCGCTTTTTTAATAGTAATAGCAAAACTAAGTTTGATTAGAAAATGGAGTCTCATATATTACTTTAAAGAAAAATTACATAATTTAGATTAATCCAAATCAATATCATTACAAACTATATAAGCTATATTTAAAATTTATTAGTTCAACAATGTAATAGAAAATACAAAAAAATAGCTCTATGAATATTCGTTCCACACATCAAACTTATCCTAAGCTATTCCAATAACGAGGCGTTAGCTTTATGATAGTGTTACTAGAATACTACACCGTGAATAGACGTACGGCATTGGATTAAAAGGTTTTAACAGTGCTAAGAAGCTTAGAAAGTAATAAAGTAAACTTCTTGTCACCGAATATTAGGTTGGTGACATACTGACTTGATCTTTTGAGTCTCAGAGAGCCGTTCCACCTTCCCCACATGCACAGTCAAGAGTTCCCAATCAGTTTTGTATCGAGTCGTGTTTGTGGCTAAGAGGAATGTGCTGAAAGTGCATTCCATTTGAATAAATTGATGGTCTCTTTTATATAAATGTTTTATTTCATTTTAAATTTTCAGAGGGGACACTGGTTAAAAGCACACCTCCACAGTGAGATAGTCATCATTTTATCACAGTATATTTACTGTCTATTTAATAGTTAATGCATTTAAAGATTGACTCTTCAGTATATGTATGACCTTATAGAATCCTCCAACTATTGAATAAACGTAAGCTGGAGAAGTTGAAGGAGACGTGGTGGAACCAGAACCCTGAGAGAAAGACAGATTGTGAGAAACAAGATGATCAATCCGATGGTATCAGCATCCAGAACATTGGTAAGCTACAGCATTTCAGTCAGAGGATAGTCAGATCATTGGTAAGCTACAACATTTCAGTCAGAGGATAGTCAGATCATTGGTAAGCTACAACATTTCAGTCAGAGGATAGTCAGATCATTGGTAAGCTACATTTTATTATGCTGATAACAGCATTTAGATCAATTACATGTTACAACATTTAAATCTGATAACAGCATCTAGATCTTTGGAAGGTCACAACATTTCGGTCTGATGATAACCGCATTCAAATCATTGGCAATTTACAAAATGTCAGTATTATGATAACAGAATTCATATCATTGGCAAGCTATAGAATTTTTGTTTGATAATCACATAATTCAGATCTTTGGCAAGTCACATCATTTCAATCTCATAATAACAGCATTTATAGCATTGGCAAGTTACAACATCTCAGTCTGATGATATCCGCATTCATATCGTTTGCAAGTTACAACATTTTAGCCTGACTATAACAGCATTTAGATCATTGGCAAGTTACAATCTTTCATTTTGAATATACCAGCATGCCTAACCCTGGTAAGTTACAATATTTCAATCTGATGGTAACAAAATCCAGAGCATTGGTAAGTAATAAAGCTATCACAATGATAGTCTCACAAGGTTTTCGTTGACCTCAGGTACATTAGAGAATATCAGATTTTAACGTGACGTCCTTATCCCCATAAGGTGGAGTGTTCATCGTGATATTCGTGGGTATTGGAATGGCGTGTGTCACCCTGGCCTTCGAGTACTGGTGGTACAAGTACAAGAAGGACCCACGGGTGGTGGACGTGGCACCCTCCACCACCAACCAGAAGGCTCTCGTCATGGTACCTCCTCCACCACCAACCAAACTAGATGGCGGCATCACCATGGGATTCCGCCCTCGCAACCCTTACCCGGAACAAAACTTCAGGTACAATTGAGATACACAAGTGTGGGTTGGCGTGCTTCACACTGACCCAGGAAGATGTGGCCTGGGTTCCAGAACGGGTGTAATTGTGGCTGTATTTTGATCCAAAATGGTTTAGACGCCCTTAGATCACTTTCTCTCTCTAAGAAAATTATGGTTCACTTCCTTAGATACTAACTTAAAAATAAAAAAACTACTTTCTAGCCAAACGCATAAACACCTTACAAAAGATTAGCATTTCCTTGGTTCGAAACACGAACATTTTATGTTGGCTTCTAGTACTATATACTCTGAGTCTCCTAGTTTAAATAATACCAGTGTTATACTTCTTCTGCTAATTATGAGACAAGGGCTACTTGTCTGCCTGATGTCCTAGCTTCGTCCAATATTAAACTTCAACCAATGATGTTTCCTAAGGACAGTCATAGTTAGAAACATAATATTAACATGAATATTACGATTAACTCATGTTGGTTATTCAAATAAATTTAAAATATCTACAGGAATATATCTAGTGTTTGAGGGGGAAAGTGGTTTACGGGGGTCTTTTCGTCTTGATCATGCAGATATAATTAGTTTATAATATATTATATAAGGTTTATATTAATTAATTAATTAATTTTATTTGAAATATATATATATATACTCATTTCAGATTCGAGCTCCTACTATAAAATCTTATCAGAATTTCATGAAACATGATAAGCAAAAGAGGATCATTTTCTTCTTCAAAAAATTATTATTTTGGTCTCATTAGATATTTAGTTGTTTTGTAAAATAAAAATCGTAGCTAAACAATAAAACATTTCGTTATAATGTTAATTCTCGCTCAATTATTGGTAGATTAAAGGTTAGTGAATCTAGTTGTAATTCCTTATAATTATATTGGGTTAGGCTATCAGAAACCATTAGGATCGCTCTAAAATAACCTCAAAATTAAATAATATATATTTTTTTTAAATTTTTAAATCTGTTTTTTTTTCGAATCTTTTAAGGAAAGACATATGTATTTATATAAATATATAGGACGTATTTATAAAACATATATAGTATGTTTATCGGGGTGTATGTGAGAAGCGTTGCGTGATATCCACCCCACGCAGAGGTCTGAAATTTAAAAATTAGTAGCTTCTGTGCACGAACATATGCACCTTGAAGCCGGAATTTTAAAATCTGAATTTGGTTTACTAAAATTAATTAAATCTGGGTAGGAAGACATAAAGTGAAAATTTTTTTTTTGTCTGTTTAAGCAAATAAAAGCGTTGCCAGGCACTTCTGTTTATATATATACTGTAAATTGAGAAATGGCACCTGCACATGAGAATCTAACTCGGGACCCTTGGCTTAGTACACCAATGCTCTACCCACTGATCTATTCACTGAGCTAATCCCGTGTCCCGAGTACCAAGTCGAAGGTGGCTGCGTTATCTGATAGCTCGTGATCTTAATTGATCGCATAATAGTAGCGATGACTTCCGCACGTCCATCACAGACTTTATCTTAAAATATAAGTGAATAATGGCTCCAAGTACAGGACGATTCCTGGATAGCTCAATGGTTAGACTATTGGCGTTTTAAGCTAAAGATCCCGGGTTCGATTCCCGAGTCCAGGTTTCAATTTTTAGAATATGCTATTTTTATGTGACTCTAGCCGTAATTATCAAATATAATATCTTTGCTATTTAATCCAACGTATACCGACGTATAAATATAGTTATTTACTATCTACATTTATAAATATCTGTGTGTATGTTTATGTATATATACATATAAAGGACCTACGTATATTTATATATGTGTATATATGTTGCGATAAATATTTGTTAATTTATCATTTTGACCAGGCAGTATGCATTATGCTCCACACTCTCTGGGCGATATGATTATTTAAATATTTTTTATTTAATAATATGTAATAGTTGGTACGTCCTATGTAAAAACCAAACCAATAAAACTTGTTAGGTTAGGATTAGTTAGCTTAATTAGGTTAGTTAGGCTAGTTGGGTTAAGTTAGCTATGTTAGTTTAGTTAGGATAAATTGGTTAAGTTAGGTTAGCTATTTAGTTAGGTTAGGTTAGTCATGATAGGTTAGTTAGGGTAAGTTAGCTAGGTTAGCTATTTAGGTAGGTTAGGTTAGTTAAGTTAGGTTAGTTAGGTTAGGTTGGGTTAGTTAGGGTAGATTAGTTAGGGTAAGTTAGCTACAGTATCCCCTTGGCTTCTTTGGTGCTGACTGACAGCTCATAGCTGACTTCTTACAGTCAACATTTATGTATATACCAAAATTTTGACTGTCAGAAGTGACCGCTGATAAGCACATGTTTTTGCAGATCATATGGTTCGGCGTAGGGATACATAATTTGGTCTGGTAGCTTTTCAAAGCTGTCAGTCAGCACCAAAGAAGCCATGGGGCTACTGTAGGTTAGGTTAGTTATATTAGCTATGATAGGTTAGTTAGGTTAGTTTAGTTAAGTTAGTTAGCTTAGGTTATATTAGTTAGACGTTAATTAACTGGCACGTGATTGGATGTTCATTAATTATACCCTGACAGTGACTTAGTACTGCATTGTTTTACACATTGGCTGAAGAACATTCAGAATTATGCACACTGCCTGGTCAAAAAGATAAATGAACAAATATTTATCACTTTGCCCGACTGCTTTGGTCACTGTGCATAATACCAGCTCATTTTTCATAGTGACCTGGTTAATCACTTCGTCCATTACATATACATAATTATTTTCATATATATATACATAAATAAAAAATATTTAAATATATAAAACTATGTATATGTCTACAAGCATTTATATATATTTATGAGAGAAAAATGCATAGAATGTTTGATATTCAAGCAAATGAAAAATAAACTTTTAAATTATGAATTTTTTTTTCAAGGTTCAATTCATGTGAAACGTCTTCGTATTTTCTTGTCTAGTCAGAGTGTTCAACCGATCCCTCACTATACGAATAGCCCGCAATTTAGGTCGAGTGGAGTATTGACTGACCTCCAATCTAGGTGCTTATATAATTATCTCGTAAAGTCTAGGTTTTTTTCAATTTTTTAACTTTAATTTAAAACCGAAATCCTCCTCTACCAGCTTCGTGTTTCCCCTTCTTGCTTTGAATAATATTCTTTCCATTGTTATAACATTATGTCTGTTTTGCACATCCCAAACAAATCACTAAGTCTTCCTTTTTAAAAATGTCCTCGGCGACCATTTATTTGGTCCCAAGACTGGTTGCTAAAATGGGTTAATACTCGGTGATATGTCGTCACTCTTGTAGTCAATACATAGAAAGGCACCCTCAAAGGTGGTCGCATTGTCTAACGTGTCACACTCTTGCATTGGATTGCCGGTGATGGGGAGATCGCTACTCGAGTCCCAGTTGGGTATACTGTTGGTGTTTTATCATAAATAGTTTGCTCTCCCTTCTTTGTCAAACATTTTAACATTTTAAACATTTTTAAACTCACGGCACACTGAACCAGGTGCTAAAATGGTCAAGGCACACCATCGGATTTTAGAGGAGAGATTTTATTATTAAAATAATGAGTATTCAAATTTTATTTAATAATTCAATAACTAACATTATAATAATTGAGTTATTTTTGAAAATAATATTAATTGTGGATTTGAAAAGGTTTATTTATAGTCCTAAATTTCTGTACGGGTCACGCGCAGTGTCAGGCTATTCCATTGGTCCAAGTATTTAGAATTAACGCCAGTTCTTCCACGAGGGTGGGCGTCCAATATCTTTATTTCTTTGCCTTTCGTCTAACATGACATTTTCTTTTAGTAAAGTCTATTATACTAAAATTCATAAACCTACGTATTATTTGGAACCCACACAATTTACCTTGCCTGCACCTTTACCCTTCCCGCCATCCTGACATATCAAGCCCACGGGGAGTAGGTCGCAACAATATATTTACTTGCATATCTCTACATATACATATAAATAGTAGGAATCTCTCGGCTACATAAGCCACAGCCCGGAACTCTTCTTTGTGTTTCTTCCACCAGTCATATGGGTTGTTTAGCCTGTATAGTCGTGGTGCTTCAAGATAATTATCAATTTCCTTTGAATGTCTATTAATCACACTATTTATGGGTAGGCCTACGGTTAAAGGGACTTTGTCTAGCTCGTCCCACATTGATCCAGTTAAAACTGCTGTCTTTGGGGTTTTGTTGGCTTGTGTTTCTGGAGCTACATATGAAAGAAGTTCCTGTCGAAGCAGGTTAATGGCGTGGAATCTTTCCTCTTCATTAAATAGAGCTGCCTTATACCGTGGATCAACTATTGTACACAAAGCATTAATTTCATCCATTTTATATAGTGAGAACCGACTTTTTAACGACTTTAGTAGGCTTCTTGCAAAAGGCACTGCTGAAACAAGTTCATTTTTTTGAATATGGGCTAAAGTGGTTGCTTCAAGGCAGTGGAGTATTGGTATTATCATTGATGCTGTGGAATAAGCATTTCCACATGCTTCGGTAGTAGCTTCAGCAAAAGGTCTCATAACTTCAACAATGCCACCAGCCAGTTTCCATTCTGTTGATGAAAGAGAGTCAATGTCTGAATTTGAAGAAGCTAGTTCTGCAGCCACAGCTTTTCTCAAACAAACAAGCCTGTCTAGCATGGCATATTCACTTGACCATCGCGTTTCTACATCCTGAATTAACTTCAACGCAGGTAAGTCCATAGTCTTTTGCACAGCATGCAACCTAGCATTTGCTGTAGAGCTCCGACTGTAGTGACCAACAATTGCGCGACTCTTTGAAATAATTTGGGTGATGTTTGGGCAAGCAGTCTTTGCATCCTTTATTGCCAACTGAAGGGTGTGAGCAAAACACTGTCGCCGAATCCAGTATGTGCCATTAATAGCAGCTTGCAGGTTACGGGCATTGTCTGTAACAATAAATACCTTAATAGGACTGGACTGGGTTGGTGGTGGGATGCACCAATCTTTGCACATTTCAGAAAGAGTATGTCTTATGTTAACAGCTGTGTGCGACTCGAGCACCACAACATTAGCTAGGGTAAATGACTTATATTTAAAGTCTCTGCTATAGTGGCAAGTGAGTGATGCATAGCCATCTCCTGCACGAGATGTCCAATTGTCGGTTGTTAGACTAATTGTGTTTAGTTGCGCAGCTACAATATCTTCACTTAGTACACTGGCTAGCATTTTCTTTTCGCTTTGATAAAGCAAAGGCACAATATTTCTCGAAAATGTTGTACTTACTGGAATTCTATAATTGGGTTTAATGTGCGCCATTAACTCTTTAAATCCCCTTTCTTCAACAAACTGGTAAGGTAAGTGGCACAATGCAAGCATCTGGGCTATTTTGTCGCTGATGGCCTTGGCTTCTTTTCCTTGTGGAGGAAGTTCTTCTTTCTTCTTCACCATACTAATAAGCGTTTGCTGCTTTGGAGACGATTTTAACGCTGATGTGGATGCTAAAGAGGCATCTTTTGAAACAGCGTCCAGTTTAAGGAACTCTTCATAAAGGGTTATGTGATGCCGAGAAAGATGGTTTTTTAGTGTAGAAGTGGTTCCAGTTGGTCTTTTTAACTTTTTAGAACAATGCATGCACGTGGCATCTCCATTTCCTTCCTCGAAATATGCCCACACTTTACTTCTTTTTCTTCTTCCATCCACTTTAACATCGACTTCTTTCGGTTTCTCCATATGTCTTGATTAAAGAAAAGAAAATTTTACAACTCAAATTGTTTGTACAAAAAAACTATTTATGTTTCTTTATTAACTAACACACGTGAGATTTACGTTTCCAGAAAATTTAAAATGCTGTACATATTTTCAGTTTGAACATTATTATAATAATTTAATAATTTAAACTTGGGAAATACCTTAAAAATATTAAACTATAGAACAAAAATTAACCTACAAACTTATTAAACTTATTAAAGATATAAACATTATACAATCAGACCGATAGTTTTCAAAATATTAGGAATCTTAAATTTGAAAGCACTAAGCAAACACGTTATTACTTGCAACTTTTTATATATCTTCAAACCAAAGCTGTGGTTGGCTGCTGCCAACGATTTCGTCCAGTTTTGACCAATCATAAGCTGTATTCCATTTTATCAAGTTAAAATATTTAGTTCCTTTTTCATAGTTCTTACGGCACACGCGCATTTCATATTCCACTGTTGTTCATTCGTTTATAACACTATGCGCATGTGCAGTACATTCTGACGTCATCAGCCATCTGATTTACGTTTTAGAACATATGATTATTTTAATTCCTCGAAGTGCTTATACAATATTTAATAATAACAATAGCAAATACTTTTGTTACATGTTTTAAATGTAGGATTAAAATCCATACAAATATTATTAACATATGTGCTAACAAACATTTACTTTGCTTCATAAGATACAATATGGTTGCAATAGCCTAGACTATTATCGATTTCTCTCTAGCTTGATTCGATTCGAGTTATCGAACCGAATAATATAAAATTCGATTTGATATCGATATTATCGAAACTTCGCAGACGCCTAATAAATATATATGGATACATATATTTATTTGTCCATGATATCTTACAGCCCCAAAAGAATATACTTTTTACCATTCTTTGTCCTCAGGAGACACGGAATGCCTTTGGCTGGAGTCACCAACCCGTGGTAGGAGCATTTTTCGATACGTGATAAAAGCCTGTCGGTCATTGGACCACATCTTCTGGGCAGCAACTCATCATTCATATAATATGTATTTGGGGATAGGAAGTAAAGTATTGTGTTGTCTATCACAAGAAGACACCTTGACACAGGATCTCTAACTTATCAGCACCGAGCACAGTTACCTGGTTTTATCTTATGACTGGCTATCCATTTGCCACACATCTATCAATATGTTTAGATTTAGAGAGGAGAGGTGGTAAATGTACCACAAACAAACTTTAAAAAATATATCTATATTCAGATCATTATAGAAAGAACTTTCCAAAACGTTTAATATGTAATGTGTAGTATTCAAAATTAATTGTATATTTTTTTCTTTAAGTTGTCAAAATTGACATGATTCGCCAAGATTGACAGATGATAAAACATCTTACTTGGCGTTTTAATACATTAAAGTATATGCTATATAGTGATATATTTGTTAAGATGTTTGAAGGGTTCTTCGTGTGTATTATACTATGGTTTGTATATTTTAATGAATAGGTTTATGGCCCCACAAACACATACACACACATAACATACACTCACGTATATATATATATATGTGTGGATATTTTTTTATAAACAAACATATTATAAAACAAAAATAACAAAACTGGGATTGGCTAGGAGCAGAATACGTCTGAAGTGACAGTTACAGTTCACTTAATGCTCATTTGTTTTCAATAACTATTTTTGGGACATGCCTCTTACCTCCAATAATAAATATGGTAAGGTAATTACTCTTTAAAGATTGAAAAACTTTCTGTAATGTAATCTATGATTCAAAACCAATTGAGGTTTAATTGGATGTGCAGTATTTATGTGGCTAGAAAGTAACTCAGGCACGTGTGATTTTGAAGTTACCCATCTTGTGTTAATAATCATTAATTTATATTCTCAAATTATAAATTTATTATTATTAAAGGTAGCTAACATTAATAAAAGTATGTTTTTTATAAGTTAAAATTATGAGACTACCCCATGATACAATTCACACTCTCTCACCAACTTTATGTCATATTAAAATACAATTAAACATGACATAATAATAAAAAGTACTTTGATGTATTTTTAAAACAAAAAGTAAATTTTTAAAATCTTGGAATAAAACACTTTATTGGGAACTTCAGTTAGGTCTATTATTGGAACAACTGTAAATAATTTGTTGTACAATGCAATATAACTCACAATATTTCCTATAGATTTAACTCTCTGAAGCTCCTTTCTCGTTGAAAAATATCCTATTTCCAAGTATTTATTTTTGAACAAAGCACACTTTTCTAAATTAAACTATTTTGAGATTTTGGCAAGCAACCGATAGAAATACACGAATTATTTTTTAAGTGTGATATATAAAATCACTTTTTCCTCAATCGAGCAATATCTACAAGGTACCATTTAAAATGTTATATGAAAAACTTATTTCTATTAAAAGCCATTGATTTGAACCATCTTTGCGAACCAAGTTTAAAGTGTGTGGAATCAACAATATCACTTTTGAATTAAATATTTATGTTACCATTAGTCTATAGAATCCTTTTAAAATATTTCAAACCAAGCATGTGTCCAGGTTTAAAGTAAAAATGGTTGTATCTAAATTTTATCTATCTAAATCTTTGTTTTGGGATCAGGAAGGACATGGCGAAACAAAATATTAGATTATGTTGTGCTTATTAGCAATTTTAGTTCTTAGTTTTCAAGTGAACAATTATTATAATTGCTATAATCTCTTTGGATTATATTAATTTTATTATGATCTGTTTTCACCATGTTTGAAATTGTTTGATTATTGTGTATTATCTTGTTTTTTTGTTACTGTAATAATTTATTAAGAATTTTTCGTATATGGTTTATTTTTGCTGTGTAATTTTTTATTATAAAAAAATAAGAACACCGTTATTGTTCACGCTCCTGGTGTTCATTATTCGTTAATTTGTCTCGTGCATGTGTATTTGTTCGTCTACTTTATTATTTTGTGGTTAATATAATTCTCATTAAAGCAGTTTTAAGGAATCCCTTGTTTGGGTAGTGGCCAATATTCAAATAGACCTAATAACTAGACAGAAATCATCGACCGTCAATTAATAAATTTAGTCTGCGTGTCTGCTTATGTGGCTAAATTTGATTTTAGTTCAATGCTATTCAAAGGGGCGTTACTATCTTGCCCATAAGTTTTTATCATTCATGTTATGCGAATCAACACAAACGTATTCAATTGAAAAAAAACAACAACAATTGAATACAATTCAAAGTTTGGCTACACCGAGGGATGTAAGGTTAGGTTTGATGATCCCACAATGGATTTATGTATAAAATGTTTACCAGATTTTGGGTGTACGAGAAACATTTTTATCCAGGTCTCAAAGGACTCACATCGTGTCTACACAGAATGCAATATACAGTTATATATATATGCGTCCTACGACCCACATACGTAGTAACTACGCTAACATGTTGGGGATGAACAAGGTTGAATTCAGAGGAACTGTACCTGCATTTGCATGGTACACTATTAAAATAAAACAACCCTCAGTACATCCAACCTGAATTCGAGCCTCAATCTCCCCCAGCGTGATGCTTTTTACAGAAGTGGATTCACACTATAGGCCCACTAGGCACGGGCCCGGGGCAGCAGATTTAGGGGGCGGCACATTTTTGATAGCATTATTTTTTATTATAATATTTTGTTTTTAATAATTACGTTTAAAAGTTATTATTATCAAAATAGTTCAAGCTAAAGTCAAAACGACAATATTTCTTTTCAAATCACTGTAATTTGTAATCACTTTGTAACTGTTGTCAGTCTCTCCTTCTTCATAATATTAATTCAAGCTATTGAAGGGAATCTACAATTTTGTACTTGCCTGATTATCTTTAGTATGAATCTTTTTTCGAATACTAACTTTCACACGCACTCTCCTTCCCCCCCTTTACCCAAATCTCTTTCCTCCGAAACTTCCTAAAGTCCTTGCCCTTGACAATAGTTTAAAACGCCCGATTATCTTTCGTAGACATTTATTCTCGAATACTAACTCCCGCCTCCCCCTCCTCCTATCACCTATTTCCTCAGAAATTTTTAAAAACCCTTGCTAACTTTTTAATGGAGGTTAGGGGTGTTCATATTAAAACTGTGCCTAGGGGCGCAACATTTTTAAATCTGCCACTGGCTCTATATATTGCATCCACTGCAGTGGGTCAAAATCAAGTTTGAACACAAACAATATGAAATAGAAAATAATAAATATAAGAGAAACTAGACCTATAATATATTTTTAAAACTAGCTAAACAGTATTACGCTCAAATAATCATATTTAATTCCTAAAGCTTTTAAAAATATTACACAAATACATTCATATTAGTAATTTAAAATACGTGTTGCAATTGACTTTATTTTTTCTAATATCAAGGAATACTACTTTTTTTTATTGCTATTAAAAACGCACGTTTGTAAGACAAATTAAATCAATCATATTTATACTGTGATACTAAATATAAATATAATTACAGCTCAAATAAAGTTTGATTTGATCGTTTACTGGTTTTAATAACTTACCGGTAATTGTTGACCCATACTGAAATAATGCGTGGCGTAGCTTAGCTTAGCTTTCTGTTTGGTCCGCTCTTTTTCTAAAGAGTTAACAGAGCAAATCTTAGCTTAGCTTTCTGTGTTGTTGTTTGTCTTGTTTGTGTTAGTTTAAATTTAAACCACACATTTTATGTAATATTATACTATTTGTGGCTTGTCTTTAAAGGTTTCCATATATAATATTTCTAGCAATATATATTTGGTTTTATATTCACATATTAATCATATCTGATATATATATATACATAGCACTAGTTTTTTATAAATAGTATAATATATTATATATTTATTTATATGTAAAGAGAGCTGTGTATTTTAAAATATGTTTAAACTAAGAATGTCCACCATTTTAACATTAATTCCTTAAATTTAATGCAAATGAATTAATTTCAGAAGACAATTTATAATATGCGATACATCTAGACATTTTAAATACCATTTTGTTAAATATAATTTAAAAGTATTTTGCTTTAATTTTTTCGATCATCATAATTAACATTTATTATTCAACATTTATTTGAATGAATTGTGTGTGGCTAGTATTTCAAATAGTTGTGTAACCCATTGTTCTGTGTTGCTAATATTCAGTTATTGTGATGTGTTTGTTGTGAGTTTTGATGATTTGTTTCATATTTTAAATGTAATTAAACGTGTAATATTGAGTTAATCTTGAATTGGTTCCTTCAATCCTAATAGCTCCTTTATGCAGGCATTTTGTGCTACGTGACACACGATGGCAAAAGCAATCGGGTTTTGCAAGTCACTGGGAACAGCTCAGGCATCTTAAAAATTTGCCGTTGCGTTTGGTGAAACATGCCATTGTGTTCTAGAGAACTCCAGCGGTAAAAGTTGCGCAATATATTCTAAAAGTGCATGGCATCTTATCGGTCCATTTTTGCAAACGCACCGCTTGTCTGGCGTCCATCTATACATCAGTGTTTCCAACCCCTGCCCGGTAAACAATATTGGTCCAGTTCAGTGGCGGCTCTTAGCTAAAATTTATGGGGGTGCTGGTCCAGAATATGTTTAGCCTTTGTTTTAAAATTGTGTAAAAGGAAAAAAAAACATGTATAAAAAGAAATTTTATTCAGGAACTTGATAAAATCTTAACAAAAGAAAACTTTTTTATTTATTTCAACTTAAATCGTTACAGTTCAAGCTTGATCTATTAATTTAAAAAATGAAATCCATTCTTCTTGTTTTAATTTGAGCAAAAAGTTCAATAATGTTCTCCTTTATCTCTGGATGACAACTGAGGAAGTTTTTCTCCATTGAAAGTACTGCAAGCACATTTAGGCCCAATTTTACAATGTCATGTTATTCTATTCGTTAGGGCTTAACATGAGGTTAAGCGATAACGACCACTACTTTTGATTTTACAATGTTTTATTAGCGCTAATGTTCACGTAAATGTGCTCGTAAAGTTAACGCGAGGTCTACCTTCCAGTTAGCAAACATAAAGTCCACATTAACAACGTTAAACACTCCGCCATATTGTTTTCAAGGCAATTGTTGTTATTATTAAAGTGAGGTTACTTTTATTTATATTATGAAATGGCTGATTTATTGTATGATTATGACTACTTTGATTAATTAATTCAATCAGCAACATTTCCTCTTCTTTGCTAAAATTTACACTTCGTTCGCGTTTATGATTCTCAACAGACATTTTAGCAGGAAAATAAATACGATAAAATATAGCATATAACCTCAACAAACTCGATATATTGAACTCGTTTTGATTGATTTTTTCATAACAGTTCCATAGACGTTGTAAT
>CABEEJ010007600.1:0-10407 GCA_901482245.1 Timema douglasi | reverse complement strand
CTCTACCTGGCAGTCCCGCCTTCCTCTCCCCCCCCCCTTCTTGGTGCGCATGCGCACAGCAGTCGAACCCCACGTCACTGGCACTGTGAAGCGCACAGTTCCTTACAAATATTTTTTTTATTGTTTTCATAAACTGGGGGATGGCTACTGAAGTACTTATATTAAGCTTATGGAATATATATTGTACTACAAAAATAAAGAAAGAATTAAAGAAAAAAGGACTCATTATATTACATTTTATCAATAATATCAAGTGGAAATATGGGGTGCTGCAGTTCCGCAGTGCCTATACACGAGCCGCCACTGGTCCAGTTGCGTGGAGATTTATAAGTGGGATTGTTGTGTCGGGTGTATACATTTACATTTTATGTCCATTACATTGAGTTTTTGGTACAAATACATTGCAGGTCCATCACGTCGCGTTTCCCCCCACCTCTCTATACACAACTAACCCTACTCTGACGTACAACCTAATGGGATGAAGGGTCAACTGACTCCTTAGAAGCAGGAGAGTTTCTAGCTTGCCAGAAATCTAATGGCCTTAAAAAAAACTTGGATACTTGAATTTGTAAATTCAAATTGCTGCTGTGCAACGAAAATCAAAAATGAAATAATGAAATAAGAATATAATCTACAAATTAAAAATATACATTTTTATTTAGAAACTTCTTTCCAGAGAAGTACAAAACCAAATGATGGTGTATTTATTTTAGCGGTTTTGTAGATCCAGTTGCCTAGGCATATCGGTTATGGTGAAGTTTATTAAAGTTTTGAATAAGTTACACTATTCTTCCAACCAGACCCACCTTCAAAGTGAGAGTCAAATTTTTGAGACAGGCACACTATACTTTCAACCAGCTTCTCTGGAATAAGCCCTTTTCATTAGCAAATAAACTACGCTATTCTTCGCATATACTGTCTGCCACAGGTTTTCTAAGCGACTGTCACTCGTGATTCATCAGTGTACCATTTATCTGTAATTATTTTGTTCAGAACTCCTGAAAAACAAACAACAACACCTGGTTTGCCTGGCAATTGCGATATAGTTATATTTTCACCATATTGGTTAGTAAGTTTCCGTTTCAAATGAGTCTCACTGTAGGATGGAGAAAATGGGTCTATTTGAGCTAGTTTTTTTAAATTTGTTGATTTATTGTGAACTGGCACTCATTGTTGAAGTTTATAGATTCACACAGTTCTTGAAAATTTGTTTATTTTTGTATGCTTGGTTTGCTTCAGTCCTCTGCCTCTGTTCCAGGTTTACATGATCCCAATACCTGAAAAACGCTGATAGCAGAACCGGTGACCCCGTTTCAACAGCTTAGGGGTTGAATTTACCAAACCCTTACTTTCAGATACTTACGATCTGAAAGGAGCCTTCCTGCTGAATTTCAAGATTCTAGTTTGAGGGCTTCGGGATGTACAGTGATGAGTGAGTGAGTGAGTGAGTGAGTGAGTGAGTGAGTGAGTGAATGAATGAGTCAGGTCAATCTACTTTATATGTAAATAGATTGATCTCCTCAATCCTTTTTTTACAATAAAGCACGTCCATTAAACGGCAATATGTCTTAACCCACAGTGACTACATATTACAAGAGACAGAAAAAACTTCTTAGGCGTGTAAAGATCCTATAATTATATTGTTTTATGTTATCTTGTGTTCTGTTTTTCATATCCAAAATGAAATCATACTAAATTTTATAGTAACACAAATTTATGTGGGTCATGACATTTTGCCACTAAACAAAAATCTAGCTGGGGATACATTATGTTTAGATTAAATATAAAATAGATAGACATTTTTTAGGGATACAATATTTTAACATTATGTGTAGTTGTAACACACAAGTCTAAAGATAGTAAAATCTCAATTTTGTCAAATTTGTGGGTTACGACATATTGCCATTTCATGGACGATATTGTTCCTCTTTACGTAATTTTCTCAACTCTCCGATTTGTTTATCCCTCTGTGGTCCAAATATGTTCCCAATGCGATTGGAATGAAATATCTATCAAATGTATGTGGGAAAACTCGTGTAGGCAGAGTCTGTAGTGAATGGGTACTGAAGGAGTGCGACGGGAAAGAGAATCCAATAGGTCGATGTTTAAAAATGTATTTCGTTTGTTTGGGCATGTTGAGAGAATGAGTGTCAACTGTCCGTAGAGTGACAAGTCAAACATATGAAGGTAGATTATGTGGAGTAAAAGGAAGGGTTAGACCACGTAAGACGTAGTAAAATGTTATAGATTAATGTGTGAAAAAGAGAAACATTAAGAGTTTAAAGAATAAAAGAGCATGTGTTACACGGTGTATGAATGTTGCGAGGCGAAGAGAGTGTGTAAGGATAGGGAAGTGTCTATAATAGATAGTGAGGATATATTAAGAATGTAGTTGTAGTTTTTTTTTAGCTATATGCACAGTTTCTTGCCCACTTCGCAAGTAAACAGTGTGATTTGGTTTGAACATTTATATAATGTATTATGATTAAAAACATTATAAAATAAGTAAGTTTCGTAACTCTTATCAATGTAGGCTGATTAAGTGTATAGCTAATATACTTTCTGTGGTGAGCAAAAGATAAAATGATATATCTTTAAAAATGAGTGAGAAAGAAGATGAATGATAAGAGTCAACGGTATTCTTCACCTAATGAGGAGGTGGGTGAAAAGGAAGGCGATTTACTGAACTACCCCTGTTCTCCTCCCTACCCACCTCATACATCTTCTTATATATAATAAATTAGAAGTATTAAACTTAAAAGTCAGAAGGCTCTTGGACTGAACATTATGAGCCCACTGCCCAAGTTATATTTCTCAGGTTTAACAAAAGGGTGAAAGGCTTAGGAGGTGTGGTTCGTGGTACCCTTAAATGAAGTAAAGCGATTGACATCATTTATCAAAGATGGGAAGTAAAATTTAAAAGAATTTCTATATTAAATAAAAAGTATAGCATCATTGAACTTTTAAAAGACAATACATTTAAAAGAGAAATAAGGCAATCAGAATTAGATAGGTAATAATAAAATGTAACATAATCATATTATTTCTAATAAGTTTTTTTTAAATATCAGTACAGAGATATTAAAGATAAGGATGAAAGTTTACATTGTTGCCTTCAGAAGAAGTGTCTGAAGTATAAAAAAAATACTTAGTAGCTATGAGCTAAACTGAAATGTAAAATTATGAATAAAGCCAGTCCCTTAAAAATAGATTGTTAGGAAATGCGTTATTTAATTTTAATCCAGACCTACACAAAAATGAGGCAAAGTTTCTCTTTATCTCTTGACGATCACGAATCACCAAAAAGAACCATTGTCAGAGTTTTTACGTTTTCACAGAAGAATAAAACTAAAAACTAGTTCAAATAAAACATGACCGATTATATTAAAGTTTAACAAGATTAAGTCGCATTGACTTCCAAGTAATAAAAGGAATCACAAAGAGATTTAAGCCCTACATGTTAGTTACGCAAATAAGTTTATCAACGGTGCCTTTTAAACCTGTCAAGAAGAAATACCTCTTATATAAGAAGCCGTTTAGACGCGGGCCAGACGCTAGCGAAAAAAAAAACATGGATCAGGAAGTTGGCTGGAGTCCATCGGGAAGCAGATATTTCTCTCAAATAGTTTTGGGCCAAAAAGTAGATAGGACTACTGGGAAATGCGAGAAGAAACAGTTTTTATATATTAAAAGAATTTACCATTGAAAACAGTTTTACGATTGTTTAACAGCATAAAAATAATGTTATTAATAGCCTAAAAATAACCTGTTGCTAGTAATAAAAAGAACCCGTTTGTATCCCAGGTTCCTTCACTCCTCACTATATCGCTCTACACCCTTGTTGTCCGGAGTAGTCTATATTAGTTTCTAATGCACTGCTAGATTTCTAACAAGGCTTGTAAGTCTAGACACTAGTTATACTTCACTTCTATTTAGAAAATCAGCACAGTGGGTGGTTCCTTTGAGTGGCAGCTCGATGTGCGCACTCTAGAGAAGTGAAACTCTAGCTATGTTAGCCTTAAAACCTTGATGGGAACAATACTATTTCGTCCTAGAATAGTCCCCTTTAAGGTAAACATTTTTTTGTGTGTGTGTGTGTGTGTGTGACAGGAGAACAAAGGGCGCCTCTGTAACAACTTTTATTTATACTTCTTTATATATGAACCAACAAAAGCTTAGTAAGCTCACACAATCTTTAAATTATTATAATGTACAAAGTTTTGGTAACACAGCCTCAATTGGTGTGCTTATCATTGATTTTATTAATTTATTTAAAACTATATTATGGAATGAAACAATAGTTTTTTATTATAAAATTAAGAAAATGTAAATTCGGAAGGTGGTAAATTTTAAAACAGCAAATAAAAAAATAATTTCCAATTGCATTGCACCCCATTTTACTACACACTCGGATCATCCGCATTAAGGGCGATCAAGGTAGAATTTAGAGAAAATGAATCAGTATTTGTGTTTAGAGGCAGAGGGAAACACCCTAAGTACAGTTAGCCGGGATTCAAATCTTGACCACCCAGTCCCTAAAAAGTCCGACTTACGTAAGCTTGACGTCTCGTGCATGTGAGGAAACAAAGGTTTATAGACCAAACACAATCTCTGAAGTAAAATATATATTGAACAATGGTAAATCTTCTCTTTACTTCCTTTTGAAGTAAAAAACTCAAAGGTTGGTTTGATGTAATTTTTTATCTATCTGAAGATGTGCATGCGCTCAACCCTTCGGATGGTTAGTGCTGCCTGCACCATCTGGTAGAAATTCAAGGTACTTGGGGAGCTCAGAAGATTTAATGGTTTCCCGTTGCCATCTACACCAAATTTTTATGAGCTCACGTGAAAGAACCGGCCATTTTTGCCGGAAAGGTATTTTTTTAGTATCTCGGGCGGCGTACCAGTACAGCTCGCTGATTGGCTGAAACTGGTTGGTAAACCACGCCTCCTCGCTCTCTGATTGATTGTTGGTTTTCCCCTTCCCCTCCCAACCTCCTGATAATCCCCAATCCTCCTAACTACCCTCCCATCTTCCCAAATTCCCTGCTCTCCTCCTGACCTCTTTCCTGTGTTCAAAATTTGTTTATTCTTACCTCATTTGTTTTTTATTTGTGCTCATTGGTTATTTATGTTTGCTAAATGGCTTTTTATTTGTCCTCATTGGTTATTTATGTATGCTAAATGGTTTTTTATTTGTGCTCATTTGATATTCATTGGTTTTTTATGTCTGGGTAGGATTGGGACGAGGTGTTGGAGTTTTTTATTTATTTATTGGCACACAGGCAACGACACCGGATGCTCCTCCTTCGTCATCGCTAGTGAGCGCTGGGAGCATCTTCTCTGGCCGGTCGCTTAGAGATGAGTGTAGGCCACCGAGTAGCTAGCAGTCTCGAGACCCCCTTTCACTTCCCCCGTTCCCGTTCTCGGGAGCAACGGTGGCTGGAAGCAGCTGCTCCCTTGAAGGCTGGCGGCGGGCAACGTCGGCCAGATAGGTGGCCATAGCCTCTACGAAGTTATCCGCCAACCTCAAACTTTCCCTGCTCTGCGCTATTTCGGCTGCCTACTCTACGACGTAAGGCACCTGCCTGACGTACGGTGGCAGGGACGCGCTCTGGGCCCGCGCACGCTTCATATAAGCGAGCACTAGACTGTCTTTGTCACCTCCTGGTACTGACAAGTTTCCGAAAATTCGGTCGGTGCATCTCCACAGGGCGACCCTGGGCAATGTGTCCGGACGGTGGAGTCCGGGCATAGCTAAGACCCTGACAGGTCATCTGTATGGGAGGAGCATGGCTCCTGGGCATGCACTAAGTGGTTGGTAGTGCGTACCCGTGATGCGGGGATAGCTGGTCAGGACCCCTCCGCGAGATCCCCGCTGGGCAACTTCGGGCGGTTAGTCTCGGAGAGGTGTTGAAGGGACGGAAGGCCATGGTTGGGGCTGTGAGTGAAAGATGGGGGCTGAGAGCTGCAAGGAGGAGGCAACCGTCCGGAGGCTGAATTTCTGACCCCCTCGTGATTGGGCGATCACTAGGAGGGGCCAACTCCTACCCTCATCCGGTCTCAGTGAGGGGGGGGGGGATTTTTCCCAAGTAACCCAAAGCAGGTCTGGCATGGGGAGGCCGGGCTTGGATTTGTCGGGTGCCTGAGTAAACCGGAACAGCACTCATGGACTTTGGACATGATGATTGTGCTCCTTGCCAGTGAGCCCTAATAAATAATTTTGAAATCAACAGTTTTAATTTTCTTTTACTGGTATTGGAGCTGTAAACCTGAATGTTTTGCTAGCTCAGATTACAGGTACTGTAACCAAGCACATTGCCACCAAAGTAATAATAATAATAATAAAAATAACGTATTAGACATATTTTTTAGCACTACGTTTTACTACCCATTGAGGCTGTACGCCCAAGTACTAATTGCACTAAGTAATGTGTTAGGAATATGAAAGATTGAACGTAGAGGAAGTGAACCAACATATGTGTGTTGGAGGGAATTGTGAAAAACCATTTAGAAAAATCCACCCAAGTTCACTCGACCGAGATTCGAACCTATATCCCCCCATCCATGGTGGTCTAGCTCAACACAAAACTAGCGCGTTAGCCAACTACCGCATCTAGTAGGGTTTATTGTTGATCATGTTAGATGATTTGTAACACATTTAGTGAATATGTTGTATACAGTATTGTTGAAATTCAATTCAACATAATAGAATGCGTATAAACCGAACGGGTAGTAAGACGCGGTGCTAATAATAATAATAATAATAATAATAATAAATATAATAGAAGCACATACAAACCAATAATAATTTGACCTTATACACTATTGAATTCCCACTTATTTAATATTTACCAGGCAAATATTGGAAGAAGGCCTGATGATTCAAATAGCATTTATTTAGAAAAGCTCATGCATGGCTGCATCTCATCATACATTTATTTGATTGATAAACATTTGTATAATATATTATTTAATAATGCTAAGTGAAAGTTACTGATATTTTATAAAATATCTTTGATATATTAATTAAACTTTTATATGACAGAATTGGAAAGATTTTACCAGACAAAATTACAACTTATTTAATATATAATATAACTCGTCCCTTTTTTATGTCTCTCTCCACCTTTTCTTTACCTTCTTCATAATATATTCTATTTAATATAATATTAAAAATAATTTTTAAGTGTTTGTGGGCCTATATTATTAAGATTTAACTACTGAATACATCTTCGGGTACTGGTGCAAACAGATGCTCAAAGTATATCCCTAGTCCACCCATGCATAGTAGATTAACCTCTCACGGTGAAGATATGGATGGTGATATAGTTTTATCAATGAGTAAGCTAGACGACTCTGGTGGAGATAAAGACTGGATTCCAGGATCGGGGGACGGTGATAGTGAAGAGGAACATATTGAATGTGGAAAAAATGTAAATAAACACAGGAATAAAACAGAACAAACACATGCACATCAGACAATATCAGAATCTGATGAGGGAGATAGTGAAAATTCACTAGAAGGAAGCAGTGAATCACCAAATTATGATCCTATAGCAGGAATTTCTGAGAAGTCAAATGGTGAGCTATAATTAGGTAATGATGTAAGCAGGAAAAGGAAGAGGGGTAAAGAAACATGGAAGAGAAATGTTTTGAAGAAGAGACACAATTCAGGAGTCTCGTATATAAATTCTCGGGGCAAGAGCATTAGCGAAAAGGAATTACAGCCACCATGTGGATCCAAATGCAAACAACAATTCTCTGTCTCTGTCTCAGAAGAGAAACGCAAAGAAGCCTTGCGTGCTTACTGGAATATGGGTGACATGACATTGCAACGTGCATTTATAGTCAATTGCACACGTACAATCACACCAAAATATAGGTACATCCATGAAGGCTCAACCAGAAAAGACAATCGTGCCTAATACCTTCCAATTCTTGGAAAAAGAAAGAGAGTTTGCAAAAAAATGTTTATGGCAACCTTGAATATTGGTGAATATTGGTAAGGACTGCCTTAATTAAAGGGAATGAGATTCGTGAATCGGTGGAAGGAGACTTGAGAGGATTGCATGGCAAGCAGAATCAATTTGATCCTGACACCATGCAAAGAGTTTGTGATCACATAAACTCTTTCCCAAGAGTTGAGTATCACTATTTGAGAAAGCAAACCAAAAGTGAGTTTATATCTGGTGAATTTACAATTGCAGAAATGCACAGGTTGTTTGAGAAAAAATGTAAGGAAGACAACAAAGTATCATGTAAACTTGGTACATATTCATATATTTTAAATCACAAATTTAATATTGGTTTTTTCATACCTGAAAAAGATCAATGTTCTATCTGTGAGCGGTATGATAATAGCAACAAAAAAGAACAGTTGGTCATGTAAAGTCAGATTGCCACTCATAAGCATGAAACTGAACGTTCCAGACTTGAGAAACAGCGTGACAAGGACACTGCGACCAAACACAAATATAGTACCATTGTTGATTGCTATGACCTTCAAGCAGTTTTGACCACTACGTCGGCACAAGTTTCAAATTTTTATTACTCTAGAAAATTCTCAACTTTCAATTTCACTATTTATGAAAGGGGCACAAATCAAGGCTATTGTTATCTATGGCATGAAGATCAAGCAAACCGAGGACCTAATGAGATTGGTACATGCGTACATAATTTCTTGAAATCTACTGTCTGCCAATTATGACGTACCGAGTATTACGCATACATTTTTATTACTGGCCACACTCAGAATGAGGGAGACACAATGCACTCCATCATAGAAAAACAAAAGGCGAGACTTTTAAAAGGTGGTTCTATTTACAGCCCTCACCATTGGGTTCCTATAATTCAAAGTGCAAAAAAGAGAGGAAAGCCTTTCCTACTTAATGAACTCTCTTCAGAAGACATCATCGACCTTAAACATCTTACACAAAACATGGGTGACAACTTTTCAATAAACACAACTGGACAAAAGGTTGTGTGGAACGACATAATAGTTATTAGAGTAACCAAAGAATTCTCTGACCGATTGCAGTATAAAACAAGCTACGATGACGAGGAATTCATGGAAATAATCATCAAAAGAAAAACTAGAAGGAGACAAAATAGTTCTGACAATGCTCAAACAATACAGAAAGCCATTCTGGAATGTCCCGGAATCTCAGAAGCTAAAAAGCAGGATCTCGTTCGCTTGTGTGACTCCAAACTTATTCCGAGAACATACCACTCTTTTTTCAAAGAGTTGAAAATTAACACCAATTATAGAGACAATGCTAACAACTCTGATTAGTTATTAACTCTAATTTTGATCATAATTTGGGATGAAGAACTCTTTATGTTTATTTATAATAGTGGTAGGTACTTAATATATCCCATTAATTTTCATAAACTATAATAATATACACTTAAATGATGCTACTATTTTAATTCCTAACAATTTTTATATTGAGGTTTTTTTTTTCCTTTGTTCAAATAAAATGAATTTAAAAAGTCTTAAACAAGTATATTTCACTAAACTATTTCTCCAAATACATTTAATAAAAAATAATAATGATGTAAACATTGTGATAATTGAACTAATTTCTAGAACATTGTGGTAAGTATGAGTGTTACAAAGTGACCCTACTTTATTAAATAATAACAATGTAATACTGCCATATTGGGACTAAAGGCACTGTTTTGTTTCAAACCATAAATGCAACACTGCCATACTGTGAGTTGTGGCCCTACACTGTTCTAAATGTTAAATAAATACTGCCATATTTAGTGAAGAGGTCAGTGTTGCATACTGTCAGTAGTATAGCAAGCAGCCATAATCTTAAAATCTTCTTTCCTAAAATATTATATGAATGTATTAATATATCTTCTCTTTTTATTCATAGTGACCTACTAATCATATCAATTTCAGCTCATTACCTCTAAAGACCAACTAAATAAATTGTATTAAAAGTTTCAAATTGATTTTTCTCAAAGCTATTTTTTTGGAGTTGTGGCAGTGTTGTTCTAGAGATGCGATATGTACTACATAAACTAATTTATTTAAAAAAAAACCTTAAACACGTGTCCCCCCTGACCCCTCTACAAGGCAAGTCCATGTCATACCTATTAGGATTAATAAGCCATGAAACGAAATCACACACGCATTGACATAGTGTAAACAGTGTATTTAATATAATGTATGTAAGAAAACAACTGACCAGTAACAAGACCAACGAACTACTAGCAGTAAGATACAGTTACAGGGAGTATGCTATCAGTGGCGTGCGGTGACTTTTCTCAAAGAGGACTAGGTTTGGAAACACCATTCATTATGGGCTTAAAGAGGAATACTCTCCATATAATGTACAATATGTTAACTTAGCAAATACACTTTTACAGGTCATAGGGTAGGCAATTTATCTC
>CABEEJ010007599.1:19156-29438 GCA_901482245.1 Timema douglasi | reverse complement strand
TAGTAGAGGAAGCAAGACTGAGATGGTATGGACATGTAATGAGGATGTTGTAGTACATGAGATAGTAGAGGAAGCAAGACTGAGATAGTATGGTCATGTAATTAGGATGCGGAAGAAAATATTGGAAAAAGACCGCAAGGGAGGCCAAGAAAGAGATGGAAGGAACAGATAACAGAAAGTGTTCAAGTGAGAGTAGAAGTGAAGGAATTAAAGGAGGAATAATGGTGGAAGATGGAGGAATTTTACTGAACTGGCCTGGTCACAGGCTAGAAACAGTTGATGTTGATGATGATGATGATGAGAAAAAAATTAAAGAGTATTAAAGAATAAAATATCTGGTTGTTTCTGCCAATTTAATGAACAGAGTTTGTTACAAAACATTTTGCATTGAAACAAAATTTTTCTTATGGATTAAATAAAAATAATAATTCTTAAAATTATTATAATTTTTTATAACAATGTAAAACAAAGAATTTTTCAAATTTTCTGGTGCCATAATTTTTGTCTCTTCTGTAGCAACATTTTGTAGGATGAAATTCATTTTCACTTAAAGAAGAAGTGAATGAGGAATGTTTTCATATTTCTCTCATTGTAATTCAATTAATTTTAGTCTAGTACTTTCACCTCATATGATAGGAATCCTTAAAATGTGTCTATGTTTCAGGTGTCTTATTTTTAACAAGAATGATAGACATGCGAAACAGCAATAATAACAATAATGCATGTTTTTATTTCATAATGTCAACAAGATGTAATTACTAATTTTTATTCTGAAAATAATTCATTTTGTTTTTGAATATAAATTATTTTAATTAAAAATGAATACTATATAGTTTTAGACTAGTGTCTACCTAAATAGTTAAATATTGGATATCGTCTTACTGTGGTAGTGTATTTTTTGTTTCAATATAAATCAATATTAATTAATTAATTAATTAATTGTAATTATAGTATCAATGAATTTTTTGGTATAGTTATGTGATTCATATTACTGAAAGCCAATTAAACTAGCATAGCTTAGCATTCAAATTATTGAAGAGTGTATAGACACTGCAGTATATTCTAGCAATGTAATAGTTTCACGCTGTAAAATTATATGAGGAATAATTATTGGTTGTTAGTTGTTACCGTTCCGATTGTTAAAATTTCCCAATTGGAGCACATCCTGGCTTGGATTTGGCTAATTTTCCCACTAATTGTAAACGCATTTCTTTAATTTAGACCCATTTTAGTTTCACTATTTTTTACTTTGATGAGAGTTAGTATATTTTATACTTATTCATTTTCCTAAATTCAACCAGGAAGTTTTTTTTACATTCAAACAAAATTCTTTGTTAGAAAGAACCTACATGCCAAGAACAGTAAAAATATTTGGGGAAACATCATTTTTAGTTTTATAAAGTTTTCACCTAACTTACTATTTTATTTACTTCATATTTTTATACAGGCCTAACTTATGTTTGAATTTAGCAACACAAATAATCGTTTTGACTACTGTATGGTAAGGTTTACTGTAAGGTTTAGCCATAAGTAAAATGTGCAATGGAAAACTAAACTTGTTGCATATTACCAATAAATTTCCCTAGAAAGGACACATTTTGATAAAGTGGTTATTTGGAAGTTCAAAAATTCAGAAGTTTATTAACTCAACAAATTTCATAGTGTGGTTTTTAAAGCGTTGACTCCTAGAATTTATGTTTTGAATAGACCTGCATAGTGCAGGATTACTACCAACTTACTAAACGGGCACAGTTGGCTTAATATGCGCACATGATTGGTGGTCTGGGGAAGCTACTACAAAACTCTTGTTCTTAGAAATGATTTACTAACTAAACAAGGACTATGTGCTAACAATAAGACTATTCCATTAGCCTTTTAGATTAACTCGATCCCTCGTATGATAGGGGTTCTAAAGTGGGGAAGAAGTCGACAATTTCCTGAAAATCTACAAATTCCTTCACTTTGGAAAAAATCAGAAAATAATCACCTTTCGATCAAAATATCAAAACACATTCAGCCTCTAACCTTGACTAAGTTGCGAGTGTGACACTTTAGGCCAGGCTTGTAAAACTCGTTTGATCATAAGGACCTCATTAAACATTAAAACTATAATATTTAGACAAGGCCATATTTGAAACAAATTTATATTGTTACTAACTTATCCTAAGTAAAAATAATTTCAACTTGGTAAGTATCTTAGTGGCCCGATGCACACCACACCGAACAAGATGCAAAATAATAAAAATGTTTTTGTTTAGTAGAACAAATTTGTGTGATGGTAGTTTGATCATGGTTCATGATGAAACAAAACACGATACAACATTCTCTTCTTACTATATGCATTCCTCCAGATGGATGTCAGTTTGTTGTTTTGGGGATGGTTGGAGGTTCATCACGAAGCAGAGAAAAGCGATCGGAGTATCTAGATTCACCCTATGCTGAAAAAAAGGACGTATGAAAACTCTTTAACAAGCTACATTAGCGAGTTGAAGTTTTGTCCGGAAAAATTAGCCAATCTTGTAAGATTGAGAGTTGATACTTTTCATTACATCCTGATTAATGTAGAGGATCTCATCAGGAAGAGAAACACCAACTATAGAAGAGCAATACGCCGGAGGAAAGGCTGTTTATAACTTTAAGGTAAAAGTTATATATATACTGATATTTATTTAAATAAAGGTTGCCGTACGCTGAGTATTATCCATTCAAGTATTTATTTTATTCTAACTTTACAACGATTAAGCGACAATAACTTTTAGCAATAGAAACCTAGAAGGCCTACCTACAATAAATAATTAATAATACGAGATTTTAAACTATTGGAATCCTGATAACTTAGAAGTCAATTATATGTCATTTTTACAAAATCAAGCTAGTTATAAATAAAAAAAAGATACAGTAAAAAGGTATTATTTAAAAAATGAACCCATGTTCTTTAGAGTTTAGAATAAACTGATGTACCTTAAAATTAACAGATGCTTTCTTCTACAACCTATGGTGACTTTGTTTCCATAAGGAAGGCCAGCACCCTCTGGGGGTTCTATAATCACGAGCAGAATATTTGGATAATACAGACTGCCGGGGGTGAATGAGTGTTTGAATATGATGTTGACACCATCATTGGTGAACTGCTTTGTTCGTCCTGTTCATCAAGAACATTGTTTAATTGTCTCATAGTGTCCTGTTCATCAAGAACATTGTTTAATTGTCTCATAGTGTCCTGTTTGAATTTTTGTTGCACCTTTCTTCGAGCTTATTTAAATCAGGAAACAGGCCTTTAAGGTAATAAAGGTCTCCATCTTTGTTTTCATCGTGTTTGGGGGGGCAGCTGTGACCTTGATTTAAAAAAAATCAATCATTGGACTGACCACCATTTCACATGGTTTTTGAGGATGAACCCTCCTCCTCTTTCCAAATCCTGAAGGTCTCGTTGCAGGCTGAATTGGTGTAGTTGGTCTTGTCAGGTCAACAAAACCAGGAGAGTCGTCATGCTGTTCTTCTTCTTCTTCCTACATTTACATACAACAATCAATCGTCCTGTGCTGACCCACAACATCTTTGAGAAAATTCAGTACCTCTGCCAGATACCATTGTTTCTTTTTAGTTACATTTGACCCACTGGGGACGTATGTATTTTCTTGCAGCATGTGTCTAGCATACGCATTCCTGAGAGACTTCCACTTGGAGCAACAATCAGCAGCTGAAAAAAATATTTGTATAGGTGGTGTGTTTGTGGAATGGCCACGTGAAGATGTTCATATTTGTGAATTATATTTGTATCATGAATCTTGAAAATAAATACTAATTCCATTTAAAAAAATAATTCTAATTTAGACCAATATAAACAACTTTTTATCTATATAAATGTATCGACTATTAAATAAGTTTTAATTAGAATTATAATTTTTCTAATGCATTGGTATCCGTGTTATTGCAGGTACCTGGCTACCGGGGAAATATTCAAATCTTACCACCACTACTTCTGTTTTGGGGAAACAATGATTGGACTAATTGTAATGGAAACATGCCAAGCTATAATTGAACGTCTGCGGCCGGTGTACATGCCTCAACCAACAACTGAAAGATGGGAACATATAGCTCAGCGGTTTGAAAACGTTTGGAACTATCCTAACCTGGGGCGGATTTATACATAGGCCTAGTAGGCACGTGCCTACAGTGGCAGATTTTAGGGCAGCAAATTTGGATGACAAAATAAACCTTTTTCTGCCAGTTAAAATAATTTTATGGATTAATCGTGTATGTGTGATTGCTATGGTTTGCTGTATCTACGTACCAACATGACAGAGTATTGCCTTAATTCACCAACATTGGTCTTAATTGAAGGTCATTTATTGGATGAAAGGGATTTGTCTGGCATCACTGACCAGTTCGCTCAGCAGTAATCAAGGCGAAAGATACTATAGACTATTTTCTTACTGTGTACTCTACATGCCAATATTTTATCTCTAGTGTAGCATGCTCTAGTCTACTAATGCACACTTTATATTTTTAAATTATATAATATTTGAATTTGTGTGTTGTGATAGTGTAAGGGTATTTATTTACATTTTTTAAGCCTTTGCTTGGATTCTTACTACTTTTAAACCTCACTATAATAAATAATAAAATAATATAAACACTTTTAATCTGTCACTCCACAGATATCACTTTTGTACATGGTATAGATGTATCGGTGTATGGGGGGTGGTAGGGGGTCAATGGGGATTTAAAAGATTAGAAATTAAGGTAGGAAAAGTGGGCAGCAAATTATCTAGTGCCTATGGGCGGCAGAGTCGCAAATCTGCCCCTGATCCTAACTTTATAGGTGCTGTTGATGGCAAACATACCCGCTGGCTGTGTCCAGAAAATGAGGAATCTGCTATTTCAACTACAAGTTCCACTGGATCATTGTGCAGGCACTGGTAGACGCCGATGTTGGAGACTACGGTCGAGACATATCCATGTCTTGTAAATCTCAGGATACCATTTGTTAGAAAGTACCTTACAAATGAGAGGCTTGTGTACAATTATTGGCACTCAAGACCCCGTCGTATTGCTGAATGTGAATTTGGGGTAGTAAGCAAATAATTTGGAGTAGGCCTATTTATAACATGCATTATGTTGAGCCCTGCCAAAGTTCAAGTGAGAACTGAAACATGTGCCATACGACATAATTAAATCAGAAAAAGAGAATGAATGGATCTTTCCCACATATTTCAAGAGATGTTGCTACTCGAGGGTGAAGAAACAGAAACTGTAGATACTCGGAGAAGCGAACCTCCTTCTCATGCAGCGTTTACAGTTCACAACTTCTTGGTGGACTACTTTTCTTCAGAGCAAGGACGTTTACCATGGCAAGATGCATTGCCCACATGCAGTAGTGTGGTGATGTGTGAAAGTAAATAGAGGAAAAGACAACTATCCTTGCCATATAAAAAAAAATATATCTACATAAATACTGTTACCAGATAGTTTTATTTATCACCGTGTCTGACTACCTGTTCAAGCTAACACATGTATGATTAAATTTGTAAATATCTACCAATAAAATATTTGTAGCCTTCACCTCAAATAATATCAACAGCACTCATATAATTATATTTGTAAATAGCTACCAATAAAATATTTGTAGCTTTCACCTCAAATAATATCAACAGCACTCATATAATTATATTTGTAAATAGCTACCAATAAAATATTTGTAGCCTTCACCTCAAATAATATCAAACACATTCATATAACTATATTAATGTTACTAATAGATTTTACAGGGCCCCGTTCAACAATAAAATCGAAATTAACAAAGATCCAATTCATTCATAAAAACATGCAATTGATTTTCTAATTAATTAAATTGAGCCCCACAAAAAGTATCAAAACAATAATACATAAATTAAAATAAACTAACAAACAAATATTTTTCGCACTTCTTGCAATTTATATTCACTTTTATAGTTAGGAATTACAAAATACAGGTAAATAGACCTATTGGTAAACATTCATATTAATTAGTATTATAAATTTTATTGTCAAATGAACCATACATTTAATCCAACTATGTAGGTTTTGGTACTTACTAAGTGCTTTCATGTATTTCCTCACTTTCTCCAACAGCTTGTCGGCAATATCTTTGTTGTGGTGATCTTTGAGGTTAAAATTGCACAATGCAGAACTCTCTTGCACAAAAACTATTAGTTTTTCCACATCTAGCTCAGCAATGGGTAGGCCTACATCCTTTTCCTTACACAGACATTTTGGTAAAACACAAAATAAAACTTACTTCGACAACCAACACACACCACCAGACACCTTCACAAACAAGCAAACAAATAGTCGCGCATGCGCAATGTAAACTGTTGGTTGCATTTTGTTCTGTCGAACATGGGAGCGGAGAAGACAGCTGAATTGTGTGAACGTGTGTGGTCATGTTTTTTTGTTTTATTTGGTCCCGTTTGGTGCAGTGTGCATCGGGCCTAAAGGAAAAGAGTAGATCCCCTGTGCAATACATTGAGAATAACCCTAATTATTTTACCAAAAATTTGAAGCCTTTTATTTGCAACGAGGAACGGTATTAATGCAGAGGTTTAAATCTGATGACTAGGGCTCAGATTTATATTTGCTTAAAATCAAAGAAATATGTATTTTATATGTGCTAAAACTTGTCAAAATATTTGATTAAAATATGTTCTTATACATTTTTTTTGTAAGGTTTTATAACTAAATACAAAACAACATAAATCATGCAAAAATAGAATTTAATTTAATTTAATGATTGCTGGCATAGTTTGACATTAAATTCCACCATTACAATGGACAACAACCCACATCTTAACTGTTTCAAATTGAAAAGATTGTCATCTGTCAAAACATTTTAAAATTGAGAAAAACTACGCTTCACATCACATGAGGTTATTTGAGCATATTTAGAATCAGAAATATCTGACGGTTAAAATTATTCTTTGTTGGGCTCTATCTGTCTGTTGCTACTCACATTTCAATGAACTGTTTTAATGTATTGTAGTCAGGACTTTTACCGAGGACCAAGTTTAACTTATTTAATTAATTCTTTGCACGTTCACCAGGAGAGTCTTCTAATCTTAGCAAAATATGTTCAATGTTTTGAATATTGGTCACTAAGGCCACACTTTTTTTGTCCCAAGTCTTTTAATTGTTTTGCTCAGGCACGAAAAGGTAGATTTAATGTAAACTAAATGTTTTTTAAACACTTCCTTATAACATTCCTTTATTTGCCTCGCATATGGAATCGGTGTCTTCCTTGTTGAGCATTGTGATAATTTCTTGAACTTGTCTGAAGTTGTCTGCATAATATGTTGCAGCATCTATCCACTTTCTCCACCTAGTTAAAATAGGCTGTGGTGGCAGTGGTGAACCAGGGGCTTAGGATTAAACAATGCCACTTGGTTCGATGCCTTCAAAAAAACCTTTATATTTGAAATTACTCTATTTACTGCAGTATATAATGATCGCCACGTGCCAAACATGTTAAATGAACCATCTTTGTTGGCGACCTGGCGGTCTAGGGGTAAGGTGTCAGACTTCTGTGCTGGCGGCCGGGGTTCAATCCTTGGTCCCGGCACAGATTTATCTGATTNTCAATCCTTGGTCCCGGCACAGATTTATCTGATTACCAAACCCTTCCTTCACCTCTGACAAGATATCTTGTGAATGTGTGGAATGCCAGGCCTCCACCGTGGTTCGGATTCCACGTTAAACTGTAGGTCCTTCATTTCATCTCATAATAACCCTACCATTACACATTAGCGTAAGTGCGTATAACCCAAACGGGTAGTAAGACGCGGTGCTAATAATAATAATAATAATAACCATCTTTGTTTACAGTATTTTTAATCCCTTTCCCGCCTTTATCATGTAGGGTGCTGCATTGGAGATAAATAGATGAACACGGTCATATTCTATTATATTGGGCCAAAGTAGCACCATTGAATCGTTGTCTGTTTTTGCGATTGTTGAGTTGTTAGATTTTTCCAGACACTAGTAGAGTAGAGTGAGCAGAAATGAAGACGATGGCTCACTCTTTCAAGTACCAACAATAACATTAGCAATATAACGGTCTGTTGAAATTGTTGTCTCATCATTGCATATCTATACAGAATTGTCACCAATTTAATTCTGAACTTTTAATATTGTATCAGTTTATACTTTCGGTAGGTAGCTTATCCTCACAGTTGACTTTTCGGGAATGCTTAGTTTTGTATATTTTTCCAAAGTTCCTTTTAACACTGGATTTTGCAATTTATTAGGTGGGATATCTGCTGTTACATGAGCAGGGAGGCTATGCCAGCTTAAATTATTGTGGTCCCTTCGAGTAAACAAAATTAAACCTTTCTTCTTTTTTTTAGGTTAGGTTTGTTAGATGCTAATAATGGTGTCAATAATTATTTTGTAGATATTTTTGAATGCTTTAGTGCTAGTGGTGATTTTTCTGTAAAATACTTAAAATAAATTTTCTTCCACAACTAATATAATGGTTGTGCAACAAGGAAGATGTGTGTGTATAACATTTCAATAGAATACATAACAATGAAGCTTCCTTCTACAAAAGCTGGCAGTGATTTCAGTTAAAATTTGGGGTTGACTTAAGATCTAATAATATATTCAGAAGGACTAGTTAATGAAGATGAGTCAAATCCAAATATGCGATAATCACATGTAGGACTGTTTTATTTCTTCGGGTGACCTGGCGGTCTAGGGGTAAGGTATCAGACTTCTATGCTGGCGGTCGGGGTTCGATCCCCGGTCCCGGCATAGATTTACCTGATTACCCAACCCTTCCTTCACCTCTGACAAGACATCTTGTGAATGTGAGGAATGCCAGGCCTCCACCGTGGTTCGGATTCCACGTTAAACTGTAGGTCCTCCATTTCATCTCACAATCACCCTACCATTACACATTAGCGTAAGTGCGTATAACCCGAACGGGTAGTAAGACGCGGTGCTAATAATAATAATAATAATAATAATAATTTATTTCTTCAATTCTGATTTCGTTAGCAATAATAATTTGTTATGTTTTCTATAGCTTTATTTGGCTAAACCACTAAATCATATTAAACACTAATCTAAACATGCTAATTTGTTTCTAGGTAATTAAAGTATTTTACTGCAAACTTATGTATTACAAATTGGATGTATTTTTATAAGTTTGACCAAGTAATTTTTTTAACTGTACTTTAATTTTGATATTGAATTGGGTGCATTATTATAGAAATAATCTATATATTTTTTACTGTAGTAAAAATGTGATGCGCTAAGAAGTTTGGTCTGCTTGACAACTAAAACATGTTGATGAAGATAAACTGGTTTTCGTATTTGTTTCTAAGTTTTATCATCTTCCCTCTTTCCAGTTCACCCAAAATTATATGAACCGAACTTAAGATGTAAACATTATTGAAGTTTTCTATTAAGTTCAAACGACATTTAATTCAAATTTTGTTTACCAAAAGTAATATTTTATGTTCATTTCACTCTCTTTATTTTCCCATAATTGAAACACTTGTTTCTATGAGAGAAATGTTTGGAAGGTGTTCCAGGGGCAAAAGGTTATCCACAGTTACTTTAATGTCCTCTAACTTTTATTTTGTGTACTGCATAATAATACTTGTTTGTTTGTCTGTATTTAGATACAATAGGTAATGGGGGAGGGATGAGAAAGATATAATTTAGAAGAAATATACCCACATTTATAAGGATGGAGTGTGGGAAACCATTTGGGATAAACCAGCGTTGGTACACATGACCATCACAGGCAATACAATCTATTGTGAATGATGACCTAAACCATGCAACCACCAATGTGGATTATTGTAATTTAATATAGAATAAAAAGGAACAATGTCTACCTAAACTCCCCCAAGCTCTAATATTTTAACTTTCCACTTTATTTTTAAAGACAAATTCAGTTAAGAAAAGTGACACAAGTAGCCTATGTATAGTTACAGTAGGAATACTCTGAATACTCTGGAAAACGTGTTTACCGGTGGTAGCAATGACGGGTAAAATGTGACTAAAGACACGCACACTACGTTTGCATGGGCCAACACGGAACAGCACAACATGTACCAGCGAAATGCGCTCGTGAAGGTGCCCATGTTATTAAATACAGTAGCGCACACTAGACCAGACCCAGTAAAATGCGCTCGTGAAGGTGCCCATGTTATTAAATACAGTAGCGCACACTAGACCAGACCCAGTAAAATGCGCTCGTGAAGGTGCCCATGTTATTAAATACAGTAGCGCACAC
>CABEEJ010007598.1:8892-29446 GCA_901482245.1 Timema douglasi | reverse complement strand
CTAACAGCTCGACAATTGCCAGAGTTGTTCGCGGTGCTGCTGACAGATAGCGCAGCATATATGCTAAAAGCTGGGGCAAGTTTGAATGTGTTCCACCCAAAACTAATTCACGTTACCTGTCTAGCACACGCCATTCACAGAGTCGCAGACCACATTCGTGCACAGTTCCTGAATATAAATGCTGTAATTTCATCTGTAAAAAAAGTATTTCTGAAAGCTCCCTCGTGCATAGCAACATTTAGGGAAACCCCTCTTCCCCCACAACCAGTTCTAACACGTTGGGGTACCTGGCTACAAGCGGCAGTGTACTATGCTGACCACATGGACAAAATTCAAAGGGTACGTGTATATTTTTAAGAAAGCAATTTTTCTATTTATTCAGAGCTAGATACTTAAATAATTTTTCCTATAATTCTATTATAGCTTTTTAATTTTGTTCCGAATTTAAATAATGAATTGATTCTCAATAATTTCCGGTAATTCCAACATTTGATGAAGAGGATGCTGTGTCAATAAGAGAGGCAAAGGTTGCTACATCTTCTAGCTCTATTGTGTCTGATTTGACCCATGTAAAGAGCTATTCCGGCAACCTTCCTGGAGTTATCGTGTCACTGGAAGCCAGGGATCTGCCTTTAATAGAATCAGTGAAGATAATGCATACAATACAAGAAGACGTGAAGCAAACCCCTGGACCTGTTGCCTCATCAGTCACAACAAAACTAGAACAAGTACTACAACGAGATCCCGGGTGGAGAACAATGGTAGCGGTATCAGACATCTTGGGAGGGCAAAGCACGCCATTGCAGGGGATAAGTTTAAACTCTTCAGAATTGTCAAATTTAAAATTTTGTCCCTTGACATCGTGTGAAGTTGAGAGAAGCTTTTCAAACTATAAAAAATATTCTATCAGACCACAGAACAAATTTCGCTTGTGAAAATCTAGAAAAGTATATAATGATTCAGACCAATGTGAGTTGCTTGTAGATTACATCTAGTAAGTAGCTTGTAGTAAAATAAATTTTACATTGATTATTGTGTGCCTATATCCTATATTTTAGTGCCTCTTTGCCTGCCTATTTTAAACATTTTTGGGGTCTATGAATCCGGTCCCTAATGATTAGTCACAATTTTGTTTTTAAACAATATTGCAATAAGCAATAGGCATATGAAAGTTATATTTTCATCAAACGCAAATTTAAAACTATTTCAATTTTACTGGAAAAGTAAAGCCGTTTTCTAATTAGGGTATGCTAGAAATAGGAACAAAGCTTATTCAATGTAGCCTTTATTAAAACACTTTGTAAGCCTAAAACTTCAGGTAGAGGTGGCGGCCGGTCTCTGCTTTGTTTGTATTTCAGAATACAGAAACCAATCGACCAAAAGAGGGACACACTCCAGGGTGGGCAAAGTGATAGAGTGGTGGGGGTAGTAATAGAGTGGTGGGAGTAGTAATAGAGTGGTGAGGGTATTTCCTCTCCTCAAACAGGTACTCGGTACGAGAAGGAAGATAAGATCCAAAAGGAAATTTGGTCTTCTATTCTGTCGCACCTTAACAATAATCTTATTTATAATCACTCAGACCTATATCAGTTCTATTGATTACTCTTTTAACAAAGATTAACTCACCGTCACCACCAGTTGTATTCTTGCAGTAGATAACATTTATAAACGGTTTCCTTGAAACATGATAAGATTGATAATGAGCTAATCATTTGATATGAACACAACTTAGAGTCTACCTAATGTTTTTACGAGCTGATGGTGGATCATGGCATGGCGGTGTTTTGGCTGTGGACCTGTACACTCACACGGACACACGTCAGAGTTCATTTACCAAGAAAATAACTCGTGGGTGAGTAATTCACACACCGTTTCTATAGTCCTTGACAGTGATGAGGAAACTTAGGCTGGATACACTGGACGGGTGTTCTTTCTAAAGTCATTGATAGTGATGAGGAGGCTCAGTTTGGGCACACTTTAATGTTTTACATACAACTTAGCACTGTGATTTATCCAGCTATTCTCCACAAAAGTGTAAGCGCACTTTTATAATCACCTACCTTACCTCCTTAACTTCTAAAATAATCTGTTAATTATCATGAAGCTTAACATAATAACTTTTTAAAGAGATAGTTTACCAAATGTTGATTTTACATGAGACAGTTAAAAGGAATGCCTAAGATAAAGGAAAAATTAATTTAGGCCAAATGACTTTTTATTAATACTCAGGCCATTTATACCAAGTATGTTTATGTACTAATTACTCTCTCACCCCCTCAATCCCACATACACACACAATGGTAACTAGAGGAAATAGTTATAAATAATTTACAGCAAATGGAACTTATTAATAACATGTAAATAATCCTAAATAATATTGTATGCTCATGATTTTTACAAAACTGACTAAACAGTTATCAAGTTATAGGCCTAAACTTGTTTTGTAATTATATATATATTTTCACAAATAGCGCTCGGTATGCGCAGACCCGCCGCGTGTGAATTCGTCACCCAGGGCAGCCTTTAAAGAAGCACCCCACCACCCCGCTGACCAACCACTCACACCATCTCGTAACTACACCAAAATTCTAAGGGTTATAGTTATGAAGAAAATAACAAGCAACACAACCTTTATTGTGTGTCACCAATCAAAAAACCCTTTTTAGATTGTCCAAAGGTTATGGTCCACACTTTTTAATTAGGTTTTTAGCTCAAATAGTCATAACTAAAACATAGCACGTACCTGTCACTTGACCCCATGGCTGATAGGTCCAGCCCAGGAATACATCTCAATCTTTCACTCTTGAATAACTGGGTTAAATAAATATATTTGAGTATAAATACGGTATTTTATTCACACAATTCGGAAATCAAAAGTAACACATAATAAATTGTTGTAGTTGTGAAATGTTCAGAATATTAATACGGAACCATTCAATATTCACTTTGATAAATCATAATTAATACAATCAAGATGATTATTGATTTATAGTCTGAAATTATGTCTATTCACTGTGCCAGCCAGTTTATTAGAAGATAGTGGAGAGTGGAGAGAAGGAACAGGTTCATCACGAGGCTTAACCATAAGGCGAGTGAATCAAGAAGGTAGCTCCAGTCGCTACAAACTCTCAGCCTGTCAACTGAAACTGCCTCTTCTTCTTCTTCTTCTTCATTTAGTGTTGTCTATCCTCCTTTTTTCTTCGTTTGATAATTTTTCACCTGTCTATGTAGGATAGTAGTAGAAATATTGAACTTTTGAGAACATTTCTTGTAACTAAGCCTTTTTTGATATCATTAATGGCTTGCTTTAGATCTTCTGGCGTGTACTTCTTACTCGTGCTCTTTAGAGCTACAGGTTGATATTTTCGTGGCATTTTTGCCGAAACCTACAGCAAAAACACTTATATTGTATATCTTAGGAGTAATCTATGTAGTCGTCACATATGAGAAAAAAGGTGTAAATAAACACGATTGATATCTGTGGGGTGAATGGAAACACAAAAACATCGTAATCCTATTCATTCCACAGATTACAAATATATAACGTCACAGATAGTGATTGTTTTTCACATTCACTGTGAAACAGAAATTCAAATTCTATGATGACATATCGTTATATAGGCCTACAGGAAACTAAAAAATAATAATCTTACGTTTATATTTACAGTAATTTTGTACTTACAGAAGTTTTGGCGATGTCAAAAATCTGTGGTACTTAATTACTTTGCCTACACTTTTGTAAATATTAAAGTAGTTATGACAACACAAAACTTAATTTACCAACCTGTTATCATGTTAGCCGACAGGCAAAAACTAAACATTTCTAAAAGAGTAATATTTTAGCAGGGTAATGTTTTTCTTATTACGTGAAGTTTCGTTCCTACTCACACCACCGCTCCTATTCACCCCAATTCACGGTAATTAATATACATGCGTACTACCCAAACAGATATTTTACGCAATCTGTTATTGAATAAAAAACTTATCTTTATTGAAAGAAATTTATAAACAAAATTAGATTGCTTCAAATATAACTTCTAGCTAAGAATATTACAGATCTGACTATATCTGGCGTTTTTCAACATGGGGAAGGGGAATAAATCTCACATAAGGTTGAGGTTTTGCACGAAAAGACAAAATTTCTCCGTGTAAGGGGGTAAACATTTTCAAGAACCATCTTTACTACTTGAACCCCAGCCAAATTAAGATTTAAAGTGTCCGCTGCTTCAGAAACGGCTAAAATAAATAATCTGGGGGATTCATGGGGAGTTGGAAACGATGAACAAATTATCTACATAATCTCTTCTTTTCCCTACTTATTACTAGAGATTGAAAAATACAATCTTTTAACGTACTATAAAGGAGACCTGACTGAATAATTTCAGAAAATAGATGAGATAGAAAAACCAAAGGTTTACCCTATATACAAGATAAGGAAAGCTGAATCTGCTAATAACGTAAGTTTAGAAACTGTGTTCACTTTTAGCATGTATATTACATTCAGAAACCATATTATATTAAAAGTTCAATAAGTATAGTGAAATAAGGTTGCTAAAAACTTCATCAATTTTGTTCGAATAATCATCTTTGTGTAGAAGTAATTATGCTAACGACTTGTAGGAAGTTTTATGGCATTAGCCTAAATCACCCTATTTAAAGAACCAAGTCATAACTGTTGTACTTAGTTATACTATTCAAACCTTTTATTAACACATTTATTTCCTTTAAATTGTCATAAATTGATATAATTCATATATTCATACAGATTAACGAACGCTGTCAAAATGCCAAATTACCTTTTATGTGTGTAGGAGAAAAAAAGATATCCTAAAGTATTTTTCTCTTACATAACGGTGGGCAGATGAAAGCCTGAAAAGTTCAAGCCTACTTATCCCTTTTCTATGGTTCAACCAGTTAAATTATAGAAATGGTGCAATATAGGATTATTTTTTTTTGCGGTGGTGTACTTCTGCACTGTTTCGTAATCAGAATCAGCTTAATGATAAACAAAAGATTGTTAATGTCATAGTATAGCAAAAAGGTATCTTGATTTTTTTGTGTATATTCATTCATATTGCCGTATCTTGCTGCACATATTGACTCCTACATTAAAAAAAAATTAAACTTAACTCATAGGTATTTATGTGTTACAATTACATAGACTGGTCTGGGGGGGGGGATATTTACTTTTATTATCAGTCAAAATATGAGAATGTTTTCGACTACTTGTACGCATTTCAACTCAAGCAAACTCCCGATCATAACAAATCTCTTGTGAAAGGCTTCTAAATCATTAAAACAATTCATAGAAAACTTACATAACCTAATTATTATTTTGAAGCATGGTAGCCTATTATATAGTGCTATTGCATTAGGGTGTCCTGGTCCTTCACTTAATTCTAACAACAACATTATAAACACAATAGTTAATTTAAATTTGTATTTATTCACACATGAAAGGTTGGGTTTAGCTCGATAGTTTTTCCACACATGAAAGGTAAGGTAAAGCTTGGTAGGTTTTTTTGGTTTAAGTAAAGCATTATAAATATTGTGCAAAAAAATAAAAATTATGCACTAAAATACTTCCTGCACAGTCGAGATGTGTAACAATCCCCTCATGTGCAGTTAAAATGTGCTATGATCTATTTGTTTCGTTCTAGACGTTCAAAGTTCTATACTATTCAAGAAGTAAAACAATAATTACTCATCTGCAAGAATTAGGTTTGTCACTTTAAAAAGAAAATGTAAAGTCTTGTAAACAGTAAACGATTACTGCATATTAATAAATACCTCAATTCACTGACGCATTGACAGGTTGATGGGGACAGACAGACATCTGCACAAGAAATAAAAACTTGAGGCATTCCGCACAATGGCACACAATATGGTAGAACAGAATCGGGGGAATTAGGTGAGTTTTCTAATACATTTGTTTACAGTTTAGAATTCTTTGATAGACCTAATATTGGGTTTGTTATCATCAGAAATTTGCTTATGCGTGTAAAAGTGCTAGAAAACATTATTTCCAATAATTCGACACACACACAAATAAAGAATATCACCGTTTGCTCAGAGTATCTCTATTATTTATTTCATAAGACACAAAGAAGAATCACCCACCACCATTTTCGACTGGTTGGTTAAATAACTACCTGTGTCACACAGTATCAATTAGATTGGCCATCAGATTACTCACATGACACCTTTGCGTGTAAATAACTACTATTTAAGATTAATCCATCCAAAATTGTAAAAGATAGAAGAAAGGCAACCAGCAATCTTTTATTTATAACTTTTACAATCTACTAGAGGAAACAAGTTAGTACTAAGAGAGAGACAAACCAAGCCATGTTTGGAACCTAGATTAAACCTAGGTTTGTAGCGGTCTTGCCACAGAGAATATTATATATCAAGTTTTAGGTTTGATAGCCATATAGTCCTATTTGAAGAAGGACCTGATAGACTTTCAGAACTTCATCAATGTCATCGCCAGCTGTTTCTAACATCTGTGACATCTGAGGAGAAGTTTCAAGGAAGAAAGATTAATCAACAGAGCGACAGTTGCTCTTGTTGCTACCTAGTGGGAAACGGGTCTTTTCCTCAAATGTTATATTCATGAGATATAGTTACATAATTATGTTTTCCCCGAAATCATTGATATATTTGAGACAAAATGAGAGGCCAGCAAAATTACACAAAAATTAACCTTGCTTATTAGGAGGGCTTATGGGAAATATTCATCTTGAATAAATAAATTACTTTATTCTTTAATGAAAGTTATTATTTTGAATATTGTATATCAAATCAAACATATAAATTATAATATGGGCCTTGAAGCTCTGTGTGTGTGCGTGTGTGTGCTATTTATAGTTCAATCTTAATTATGTAATTGTGGAGTCGCTAAACATGTTTAATCGATAAAACCTACGTGCATTGTTCGATTGAGCTCTGAAAAGATCTGAACATATCACTCTTGTGTGCCCTATCATCACCCTTGCAAGTGTGCCCTCCTATCGTTACTCGGATACATGGGTGTCTCGTATTTAACCCATTCGTATCGCATTCACCAGCTAAAAATGAGACAGGGTTTTTCCATTTTAAATATTTTTTTGGTGCAGTTTAAACAATGACAGATTCTGTAGCTGTAAAGGGCAACGGGAAATGATAAGGAATTTGTATATTTGTTGTTTTTGAAAGTTTAACAAAAAAACCTGGAGCAAAAGATTGAAAAGTCGTCTCATAATAATAGACCTACCCCAAGTCACCCCATAAAAGATTAATTTTATGTAATTAAAATGATTAAATATAATAATTGGTTTAGTGGATTAGGTTTTTTAAGTTTGCAACTCATTAGCTCTACTAACTTTTTATTTTTGCTTAGTCAGCTGTACATTCCCAAAAGAAGTGGTAAGTTACGTTTTCGAGCCACACACACACACACACACACACGCACACACACACACACACTAATGCTATTGTGATGATTGCAGGGCAGCGTCTGGTGTAGATACCTCCAGTGTGTCAGCAACACCAACACCAACACCAAGCAACACCAAGTGACTCTATTTATTTTAGGGGAGATGTTTGGTTGGGGTAACACCGTCAACGGAGAGTTGGGTCTCGGTGGGATCGAAGAGGAACAAATACTCTCACCGAGAGAACTCAAATTCTCGAAAGCTACTCAAGTACAACAAGGTAAATGTAAGATACAATAGTGGTATACCTGTACTCCATGTGGGTATCATATCACTATATGACCCACAAAATAATGAGGCTAGAATAGTTCAATAGAGCAAACCACTTTTAACCATTCTTTACCACTATACTCAATAATAAACAGAATAAAGCGGGAAAGATGGGCTCTAGGTAGGATTTTTCAAGCCCTCTTTCTTTTTCATATTAGCCCTACTATTAAAATATGTTTTATTATTAAATCATACACAACAAGAATACAGAGATTTGAATAATACCAACACTAAGATTGTAAATTCTCTATAGCTCTAGCCTAAGGGTGACGGTAAGTCTTGTAAAATTGTTGAAGCAGTCGTCACTTGAGTTGAGCTGGGTTATCAACAAGTGGTCATTGTCAACAATATCCGGTGTAAGTAACTGTGCAAGCAGTCTTAGATTATCTAACATTTTGTCAATATAAAAGATTATAACGTTGGTTAAGGTCTAATTTATATCAGTCGGATAGTGGTTTAATAAATCGACGTGAGAACATATACATCAATATAACATATTGTAGGTTTAGCTAGTTTAAATACGGTAGCCATTCTCAAAATAATATATCAAATTCAATTAAATAAAAAATTGGCACTTTGATACAAGGATTGAACCCAGGACCATTGGTTTAATGCGCCATTGCTATAAGAATGAGCTATCAAGGGATTATCTCATGATCAGACTCATTCTAGATAGGACAGGTCTAGGTTGTATCTATACTCCGTGGTTAAGATAAAGGCACACTATCTGACAGGTCTAGGTTGTATCTATACTCCGTGGTTAAGATAAAGGCACACTATCTGACAGGTCTCGGCTGTATCTATACTCCGTGGTTAAGATAAAGGCACACTATCTGACAGGTCTCGGCTGTATCTATACTCCGTGGTTAAGATAAAGGCACACTATCTGACAGGTCTCGGCTGTATCTATACTTCGTGGTTAAGATAAAGGCACACTATCTGACAGGTCTAGGCTGTATCTATACTCCGTGGTTAAGATAAAGGCACACTATTGCACAAATATGACTGCACTAAAGGAAGGCAATTACAACCCTTTGGTAAATGTTATAATTACTCAGATTGTGTTGTTTCAGTTGCTTGCGGAACCAATCACACGGCCGTAGTAACCAATGATGGCCAAGTTTACACTTGCGGTAGTAACGACTACAGTCAGTTGGGTCATAACAAGCCTCGGAAAAGATTAGGTAAGATTTGATTCATTATTAGGATTAGGACTCACTCGTTAACATTGCGGGAGAGTCTGTGGTTTCACTACTCTGATGATAAGCTTCAAAAACTAACTTTTAAACTTTAGAAACGCCTGTAGCTAAGGACCTGTCTGATGTACTTTGTAGTGCAGTCAGGTGCTCTCATCTTGTCGAGAGTAGGACAGGTCATATTGGGAGTACTCTCTCTCCTCTGATAAAGGTCAAACATTGAGGGTGGATCACATCTCTGATATCTGTTTTAAAACTCTTGTATTGTGTTGTTGTCTCCTGTATTTCAGAGCAAGTGGATGGACTGTCTGCATACGTGATAAACAACGTAGCTTGTGGATTGGCTCATTCCGTCGCTGTCAATGAATGGGGGCAGGTCTTCAGCTGGGGGTCGAATGTGTATGGGCAATTAGGTATGATTATACAATTTATAAATAATCTCATATCGCTGAGCAAGGCAGGGAACTGATACTGCACCTTTTGATACAAGCATGAAATTTCGTACATAAGATATGCATTTTCAGAATGGAGGCAAAAAAAAATAAAAAATCCTCTGCGGACAGGAGCTATGACGTCATCAAGATGGCTGAAGCTTTGAAATTATTTTTACAGTAGGCTTTATGTTGTAAACCACTGGCTCAGTTTTCTATTTCTTTATTTTAAATGAAAGATCTTTAAGTTATCTTAAGATGAGTGTATACAAGTTTCCGATTGGTAGATACTTAATTAGTTATTTTAACTGACAACAATAATGCATATTTCAGTTTTTTTAATTTCTGTCATAACTTTCTATTCATTTATTAGATCAAAAAATGTTTCAAGTAAAAGTTTCTTATTGTCTAGTTTACCAAAATAAATGCATCTTATACTTTTCGTATGACAAACCGTAAGGATATATATAATCTTTGATAAAACACAAGTAGAGGGCAGACTACTTTGATGCCCTGCGTTGTCTCGTTGCGTTTTTGCTGGTGTTAAAAACATCCCTTTATTTTTTTAAACATCCCCTTATTTCTGCACCCCTAAATGAACACTCCTGTTCGCAAATTTCTTTTATAACCTCAAGGAAGTATGGTTAAAATAATTTAGTTAATTATATAAGTGTCATATAATGGATTTTTATTATATTTTTAGTGTACCTAACAACTAATTTTGTTTACAATTTGGTTTTATAAAGTTGTTGAAATTATATTTTATTTAGTGACTTATATGAATATATATTTTTGGTAAGGAAAACTTGCAGCATATAGTATCAGAAAGAAAAATGACTAAACTAAGCAAGTTTGTGTAATGTTTCTGTAACAAATTGCACCAACTCTTTGTTCTTAAACACAATCAGATACAAAACAAAGTTTATCAATAATGGTAAAATTATATTGAATTAAAAAACAATGTTTTATAAAATCAAATTAACAAAATGGACCTAGGCTCTAGAGTAACCATACTTTAAGGGAACAATGTCAAAGACAGATCAATGACTAATATCTTGGGGTACACCTACCTGTGGGGATTTTCACAACAATGTGTGTGCGTCTCGGGAAAAGTGTGACGAAGCAGCGGCGCTCCGACGTCTGCAATGAGCTTCATCAGGTTGCCTTGGACGATGCAACCGACTTGTCCAGGATTATCACTGGTGATGAGAGCTGGGTTTACTGGTCTGATCCTTAGACCAAGCGACAATCTACCCAACCTCACCAAGACAGGGGAAGAGCAATGTTAAGAGTACGCTAATTATTATTTTTTTTTACATTAAGGGACATGTGCGCAAAGAATTCGTCCCTTCAGGTAAAACGCTCTGTGAGGTTTTGTGATGTCTGCGTGAAGATGTGCGAAGCTGTCACTCCACACCCCAGAACTGGCTGTTGCTTCCCTTTTCACCCGGCACCTTCTCTACTCCCCTGAGGTGGCCCCTGTGACTTATTTCCTAAAATGAAGATCAAGCTGAGAAGGGCCACAGCTTTAATACCATTGACAAGATCCAGACAGAATTACAGGCAGTGTCGGACACTCTCACAGAAAATGGAAGAAACGCTGGGAGGAGACTACTTCGATTAAAACAGAAAATGTTACTGTGGTTAAGTTATCTGATGAGAATGGAGAAGGACAAAATGCCTAAGAAAGCCTTACAGAACAAAGAGAAAGGTAAAATACCTTTTGCAAGACCACGGACAAGATGGATGGACCCGGCGCAGAAGGACATGGAAGCTAAAGAGCAGACTGGAGATGTGTGGCTGAGGGTAAAGTTTGGAAAGATCAAGACCCACAGAGGCGGAAATGTCATTTGATGATGGTGATGATATCATTTTGATCAACAATACACTTTTGTGACTATTTCAAACTTTCCATTTTTTTTACTATAAATATTTGGACTGTGGAAATTTATGTTTACATAATTTAATATATTCTGCTTTGAGTATTTAAATAACCCACATAAGCATCTTGGAAAATACAAGTTTTACATTATTTTAAAAAGCCTATACCTAAAATCTGACACCTTTTTTCAGTTGGTAGCATGTTTGTCTCCTGGGCTAAAATCTCTGGTTCGATTCCTGGTATGGTTGAAAAAAATTATCATTGATGAAATGTGGGCTCACCCTTTCACAGTGATGAATGATGAATCATCGGTCAGGGACTGGATGGTGTGCCTGTCCTATTAGTAAGTTATATTATAAAGCAAATGGAGCTACGACAGGCTTAGCAAGTCGGCAGTGGGAAATGTATGACGTGAATAAAGAACTGACAGAGGCTGGAAACAATCCTATGCATAAATACTTTTAAATAAATAGCATCAAATAGCTAATTTAGACCTGCAACAGTGGGCAGTGGACTAAACAAATTTTACGCTTTTATGGTCTAGTTTGACAGTGTTGGGAAGGTCACGGTTTGAATCCTATTTGGAATTGCAGAGGATTTTTTTCCACTCCTATCACTTTCTTGGCATCCCTTGCGGTATATTTTCCTACATACTTCATTCCCAACATTTTCTTTGGCATCTCCTCTCTCTACTCATAATATCTCAGTATGACTTCCTATTCTATCTCATGTACTCCCTGTACTCCTACTCTTTCCTAGATAACTTCATCCCTAGTCTTGTTTCTCCTCGTGACACCTAACATGCTCCCCACAAACTTCATTCCCATGTCCTCCACTTTCCTGGTTTCTCTTACATCCATTGTTCATATTTATGCTGAATATGTGACAATGGGTACAAAGTACACTCTGTACAACACTTCCTTACACTTCAAGGGCACTTCTCTTCTCCATAGCAGGTCTCTCACACACCTATAGAGCAACTCTCCCTGCTGTCCTCTTCTCATTACATCCTCTCTACTTCCACCTTTCTCCTCAATCATGCTTCCAAGGTATCAACGTTCTATACTTTTATCAACTCTACTTTATCCAACTCTCTAGCTTTATTGGGCCTTATCCTCTTCCTTGTCATTACCATCCCTTTACACTCCTTCACTTCCTCCACTTCCTCATTCCATTCCTGTAGTTGTTCCTGTACTTTCTATTCCTTCTTCCCCCATATCATCAAATCAACAGCAAACATCATGGTTTGCATTCCTTCCTCCCAGAGTTTTCCTGACACTTTGTTCATGACTATTTCCATTACTAATAGTAATGGTGAGAAGGCACTCCTTTGCTCTACTCTATTTTTTATTTGGAACCTTTGCGCTCTCCCACTCTCTGTCTTAACACAATTCCTGTTATCCTCATACATGCTTGTTACTCTCATTACAACTCATCTTTCCACTTTGGCCTCCTCCATCACTTTCCAAACTTTATTTATATACACGCTATCATATGCCTTCTCCACACTCATAAATACCATTTCCAAGTCTTTCCAAAATTCATACCTTCTTTCTATCAGCTGTCCCATGGCAAAGATCAACTTTATTGTAGACCTCTGTCCCCTAAATCTGTGCTTTTCCTTTCTCCACCGTCCTCTAATTTGATTTCTTATTCTCTTTTACAAGCTCTACACAGATATTTTTGTACAGTGGCACATCAGCATTATTCCCTTATAATTTGTACACATCTTCCTGTCTCATGGTATTTTTCCCCTTCTGAATCACTCTTGTCACCTTGTAATCTTGTATAACCATTGTATATCTGCTTCACCTGCAGCTCTTATTGTTTCCACAGTTATTTCGCCCACACCCGGTGCTTTTCCTTGTTTTATCCTCTGCATCCTCCAACTCTTTCCATGTTAGACCTCTTTCCTCCTCTGTTTTATCTAACTGCTTTTATTGGTTTCTCGTACCACTCGCTTAATTCTTTTCTTCTTATCATTATATTCTGCTCTGTTTCTGCATTCTTATTCCGCTCTGTTTCTGCATTCTTATTCCTAAAACTCCTTCTGAATGCACAATTATTCTCCTTCACCCTGTCGTCCCACTTCCTCTTATAACTTGTCCTCCCACACACCTCCTCTGCTACTCCCACCAGACTGTTCCTATGCTTTTCCCATTCAACCTCCACACTTTGCATCTCATCCTCAAGTATTGAGCTTCTTGTCTTTCTTATGTACAGCTCTCTTTCCTCTTCATTTTTTAGCCTTTACACCCTTATTCTTCTTTCTTGTCTTACTACCTCTCTCCTACATTCCCATACCTTTATGTCTGCCATCAACAACCTGTGGCCACTATCTACAGACACACTTGGTGCTACCTTGATTTATAAGGTCTGCCTTTTCACTTCTTCATCCATGGTAAAGTTGTCTATCACTGACCTTTGCTCCTCATGCCAACTGTATCAAGTGATCTTTCCTTCTTATATTACCTGTTTTCTATGGGGCTTTGAATCTAGCAGATTCTTAAGCAACTTTTCCTAGCAACAGCTTTGTAATTGGCTTGCTGAACATGTTACAGAAGACAGTCTTTCACATTGTCATTCAACTCCACCTTTCTTTGAACAGAAGAGCTGTTATCTCAACATATTTATTGTATTCACTTCATGCTCGTCACCATACAGTACACTGACAAATGACTGTCGTTTGTTGAACATTTCATCTGAAACCGTCACTTTTAATTTGTTGGTATTCCTTATTTTCTTTCACAGTCGTCTGTGTGACGCTAACTGTATCACACCCAACAAAGGCATGCATATTACTAGTGTAGGCTCATTTGTAATTGTGTGTGTTTTGTTGTTGTTAAAAAAACTCACTTGATTTCAAAATGAGTGGCATTTTTTTTAAACATTGTAATGGTATAAAATCCAATATGGCTTCCAAAATGACTGCTCTTCAGCAGTATTTCATTTTTGTTAAGTTATTACTGTTTATATATAAGCATACCAGCTTTTATTTCTTCAATGTACTGTTATTTATTTTATTAGCCACTAAACGAGTATATATTACTGAGTGAGTTTTGTCAAATAATTACCAAAGTTAATTACTCACTTTGGAGATCACAAACACACGGAAAAACATTACAAATCTCTAAAACACAACCCAAGCATGCGCAACAACACAATAGACCAGAGAGAAGAAAACAACTAAATGTATCTCATCATAGTCAAGAACTAAATAATGTCAACACTCCCACTTATTTAGATCTGTCTCTCAAACCAACCTTGCTTCGAAAGTAATTAAACTGATGTTTGGGCAGAGGCTTTGTGAGAACATCTGCAAGTTGTTCTTTGGATTCTATGTCACCACGTTCATAGACATCCCGTACAAAGTGGAAACGAACATCAATATGCTTAGTTTTTCGGAGGTACTCGGGGATTATTTGTCAATTTAATTGCTGATATCTACGTACATTGGGACCTTGTCACATTCCAAACCTAATTCACGAATAATTCTACCTAGCTATACAGCGTCCTTTGTTCCATTAGACAATGCAATGTACTCAGCTTCGGTTGTTGAAAGTGTGACTACTCTTTGTTGCTCAGAGGGCCAAGAGATAGCACCCCCATTAAACAAAAATACAAATCCACAAGTTGATTATCGGGTATCTACATTACCAGCATAATCTGCATCTGTAAAACCTCTCAATGTAGCGTTACTCCCATCGTCTCCGTAAACAATCCCATAATATATTACCCCCCCTTAAATAACGGAGAATCTTTTAAACCGCCTGCCAGTGATCATGCCCATAGTTAGTTAAAAATTGACTGGCTTGATTAACTGCATAGTCAATATTGCAGTGAAAAGAAGAGAACCAGTTGCCTCACGATATGGCACATATTGCAGTTTCTTCTTTTCTTCTTCATCTCTTGAACTCTGCCATTGGCTTAAGTGTAATCCAGGTTCAGCTGGAACAATTGACGCTTAGTATCTTCCATGCGGAATCTTCGTTTTGTTTTCTGGATGTATGCACTCTGACTAATTGTTATAGTGCGTTTTCCCCGATTTCGTTCAATTTCAAGGCTGATGAAACACTTAGCGTCACCAATTGTGATCTGAAAACACTGTTCCAGATTTTGCAGAACTTCTTCAATTGCTTCTTGAAAAGTTGACAGCAACATAGAGAGCTAAGTATACAGTTGCTCCTTTGACCTTGCCAGCATGCATGCAACAATCACATTCAGTTTGTTGGAAAACAAATTTTTCTAAAAATTTCATGAATTATATGTTTCAGCAAAGTGGCGATTGCATGATCCCATACAGGCTCTTTGAAATCTACATACTGATTCAGGCTGTGCTTTGTCTTCAAATTCCGGGGTTGCTGCATATAGATCTCTTCTTTCAATTCACCATAGAGGAAAGCAGCTTTCACATCAAATTGGACTATTTAAAGATCTTATCCCGCTAAGATGGCTAGAAGCAATCAAATTGATTCATAACAAACTACAGGTGCAAGAGTCTCAAAATAATCGACAACTTCTCGCTGAGCAAACCCCTTTCCAACAAGTCTGGCCTTGTATCTAAGACCCCCACTTGAATTTGATTTCCCATTGAACACCCACGTACAACCGATCACATGCTTCCTTTCTTGGGGTTTCACAAGTTCCCACATTTTGTTTTGTTGAAGCGCACTCATTTCGTCATTTATAGCGAGCAACCATTTTTTCACTTCAGCACTTGTGAGAGCCTCTTCAAAAGTAGTAGGCACAATATCCACAACTAGCGCAGAATCATTTCAGTGACTTGGTCTGCGCAGCAGGTCTCGATCACGAAGTTGTCTTCCTGGACCTGATGCTAGTTGAAACTCTTCCAGTTGAGGTTCTACTCGTTCAGCTGCTTGCTGCTGGACTACTGGTCTTAGCCCCACTGCTGCGTCTAAGTTGTTATTGTTGCAACTGAAAACAATCTAATGACACTAGAGTTATATTGATCACAATCCTCAGTTATCCCTTGTTGGCCAGGTGAATTGTTGCAACTGAAAACAATCTAATGACACTAGAGTTATATTGATCACAATCCTCAGTTATCCCTTGTTGGCTAGGTGAATTGTTGCAACTGAAAACAATCTAATGACACTAGAGTTATATTGATCACAATCCTCAGTTATCCCTTGTTGGCTAGGTGAATTGTTGCAACTGAAAACAATCTAATGACACTAGAGTTATATTGATCACAATCCTCAGTTATCCCTTGTTGGCTAGGTGAATTGTTGCAACTGAAAACAATCTAATGACACTAGAGTTATATTGATCACAATCCTCAGTTATCCCTTGTTGGCTAGGTGAATTGTTGCAACTGAAAACAATCTAATGACACTAGAGTTATATTGATCACAATCCTCAGTTATCCCTTGTTGGCTAGGTGAATTGTTGCAACTGAAAACAATCTAATGACACTAGAGTTATATTGATCACAATCCTCAGTTATCCCTTGTTGGCTAGGTGAATTGTTGCAACTGAAAACAATCTAATGACACTAGAGTTATATTGATCACAATCCTCAGTTATCCCTTGTTGGCTAGGTGAATTGTTGCAACTGAAAACAATCTAATGACACTAGAGTTATATTGATCACAATCCTCAGTTATCCCTTGTTGGCTAGGTGAATTGTTGCAACTGAAAACAATCTAATGACACTAGAGTTATATTGATCACAATCCTCAGTTATCCCTTGTTGGCTAGGTGAATTGTTGCAACTGAAAACAATCTAATGACACTAGAGTTATATTGATCACAATCCTCAGTTATCCCTTGTTGGCTAGGTGAATTGTTGCAACTGAAAACAATCTAATGACACTAGAGTTATATTGATCACAATCCTCAGTTATCCCTTGTTGGCTAGGTGAATTGTTGCAACTGAAAACAATCTAATGACACTAGAGTTATATTGATCACAATCCTCAGTTATCCCTTGTTGGCTAGGTGAATTGTTGCAACTGAAAACAATCTAATGACACTAGAGTTATATTGATCACAATCCTCAGTTATCCCTTGTTGGCTAGGTGAATTGTTGCAACTGAAAACAATCTAATGACACTAGAGTTATATTGATCACAATCCTCAGTTATCCCTTGTTGGCTAGGTGAATTGTTGCAACTGAAAACAATCTAATGACACTAGAGTTATATTGATCACAATCCTCAGTTATCCCTTGTTGGCTAGGTGAATTGTTGCAACTGAAAACAATCTAATGGCACTAGAGTTATATTGATCACAATCCTCAGTTATCCCTTGTTGGCTAGGTGAGATGTTGCAACTCAAAACAATCTAATGACACTAGAGTTATATTGATCACAATCCTCAGTTACCCCTTGTTGGCTAGGTGAATTGTTCCAACTGAAAACACAGCATCCACAAATTTCTGTACACGGGATATTGTTCTTGCAGCAGTTACACCTTTCCAATCCACTCTTTATCAATTTCAAAATAGCCTGAGGAGCTGATGGATTCAAACATTGAACAGGATAGAAGTGATTCGATCCTACGTCCAACATCTAACCTGGGAGGCTTGGGTGATTTTCATTAGCTTTATTCCAAATCATGGTTACATAATGTACTCGACAGATGCGCATATCTAATGAGCCACAAGTCGGCTTCATGCTTTGAATACAAGAACCAACGGAGCTCATTTAATTTTTTATGAATATGTGATCGATACAAAATTCAGATAAAGCGTTCCAACTTTGAGTATACATCAGAGGGCAAATTAATGTCATTCCCAAGCATTACTAATGAGTCCAGGATCTCATCATCACAGCCCATGAATGTCTTGAAACGCCAATCTTTTGTTCTACCAGTACATCTACCAGAAACATCATATCCCAGAAGAGCATTGAACCTTAACTGTGCAAGAGCTCATATTTCTCCTAAGTTCTTATATATGCCCTGAACAGGAATGTACCTCCTATGTCTTCCCTTCCTTGTGAGGAAGATTGTAGACACTGATTGGCATTACAATGTATGAAGACACCCGTGTCATGAGAACTGTCGCACTGGGAACACTAGTAGTGTGTCTGCCGCTTCTTGGCTCCGAGCTAGAGGTGAGTCTGGCCCTTTATTTGTGTTCCCAGGTCACCTTGTCAGCTAAAGTCTGTTCAGCATAGGAATAGTTTACTGAAAGGCCTTTTCCCTACTAGAACTCTATTATATAGTAGGATATTGGTAGGAAAAAAGACCTTTCAGAGACTCGTTCCTACCGTGAATGTAGTTTAAGTGCTCTGTGAGTTCTACTCTAATTCTGATAGTAGAGAGGAAATCCTTCAGTGTAACGTGGTATGTTTAACATGGTGATATGTTGACTTTCCTTTTGTCCTCTTTGTTTTAATCTGTTCTTTGAGTGACGATTGTATGTATATATCAAACACTAATCTGACCTTATCATACTTCGCTGTCGTGCTACAAATTATATACAGAAATGAATCTGCAAAATGTAGACATGTCTTCAGTTGCACATTCTTGGTTATAGAATCTACCACAATTACTCAGTATACTGACGATTCCTTTGTTGTTTCCACTGATGCTCTAATATTGTATCTTTCAATGTGACACTCATTTCTTGGTATTCAATTCTAGTTGTCTCATTCCTGTCAGCTTCAATTTCTCGCACGTCCCTACTCAACTTGTCAAGATGGGGAAGACTTATCATAAGCTCGAAGGAGCCGTCTGCCTTGTCTTCCTGACAAGAGACTTCTCTTAGATCTATCTTTGTGACGTGGGAGTACAACAAGGAATACAGAATATAATAACAACGTTCTGTCTGTGTCAGTCTGCTGGAGGGAGTGAGCTTCTCCAGCCAACACTCAGTTCACAGGGTTTATACAGCCCTCTTGTTACATTCCACGCAGTACAAGTGGTGTAACCTTGGACCTTTGGAACATCAGGGGACAGCATGTGACCCTGGTAGTTTCCAGAGTTTACTCTTAGTGGACCTCTCTGTGTTCTTTGAATAGGGGCTGTGTTTCAAGTCACGTAGCCCCTAAAATATCTAGAGTCTACAGTAACTTAACTTACCCAGTGATATCGTCGTCACACCTTCTTGTATTACGTTTACATATTATCAATTACCTGGTGGCTTGTCTTATTCACTTAGTACACCTTGAGGTGCGCATTATATGACACTATTTTCTTCTCTCTTACATTACTGACACTGACTCTTTCATTTCATTTTTTATATCTGAGCTCTGTTCATTCTATGAATGATTTTTTTTGTTAGATCCTTGCAACAGTTCTTATGGTAGTAGGAAACCCCATCTGTAGCAGTTTGTCGGCAGGCAAGCCTCTTATGCGATTCTTTGATGCCGATGATTCTGTTTCCCCATATAAACATCAAACATCAGCCTCTTATGCGATTCTTTGATGCCGATGATTCTGTTTCCCCAGATAAACATCGAATATCATTACTTGCAATTATTTTTTATTTTCTCCGCTGACACCAAAGATGGCTGAACCACACAGTGTCTGTGTAATCTTTTCTCTTACTGCTCATTTGACAAATAAAACAAAGTTCAAAATCCACAGTTTTTGACCACTTGTTAGATGAAGAACTGTCATTTTGGTTCTTATCATTTGTAGACTCAAATTTTAGTGCCTGTTTGGTACTTCTTTTCTTGCAAATAAATAAAAATTTGGCAAGTGTAACTTTAACCTAATATTTACATTATATTCAAATACATTGAACTGTAAAATTTGAGACTTTTGTATTACGGTGGCCATCTTAAATTTCAGACCATTAGAATGCTCAGAAAAAATGTCATCCGGTTCTTTTCCTAATGTTTATAGTATCTTCTAACGAAATCATGTAAGACTATGCTTTTAACAAAAATTAGCTACATGAACTTATATTTGATGACAATTAATGAGCCTACATGTTTTACAAGGAGTATACACACATAGACTTTACTAAAATAATATGTTAAATAATCACGACACTTACCACTGTGATGTTCGTAGGTCTGTGTAGACTACACGGAAAGACAAACAAGACACTACATATTTATATTCTGTAGATCGACAAATGACACCTTGACACGGGAATCAAGCCCTGGCTCATTTAGGGGTTAGGCTCATGATTGATGCCTTGAAAATTGACTCTGGGAACAAATAAACTTGTTAATTTAGGTTAAAAACTAGAAGGACCTCTTTGCATTGTGCTACTGGAGAGTCTACCCTTTCCGTCCATGATGAGAAAAGTAGAACTATCGGAGAGTCTACCCTTTCCGTCCATAATGAGAAAAGTAGAACTATCGGAGAGTCTACCCTTTC
>CABEEJ010007597.1:0-29450 GCA_901482245.1 Timema douglasi | reverse complement strand
TGAGCATCAAGTAAGAACGACACACTAAATTTCCACAATGCGAAATTTGTGCCGTCGAATTTTGTGAGATCGTATGTGTCCTTTTCTGTCATTGCTGCAAGCAGAGAAAAGAAAATATACTGGACGCAATATACACCTACCGACGTCACGAGGAAAACGTACCGTCGACACGAACAAACCGTACCGTCAACACGAACAACAAAATGTGTAGCGACGACACGAACAAACCGTACCGTCAACACGAACAACAAAATGTGTAGCGACTGTAGCGACGACACGAACAAAAGTTTCTCAACTTACACTTTGATATAATGGCGGCGCAGTGGAAGCGTGCTGGGCCCATAACCTGTTGAATTATTACTGTTGAAATACAAGCAAACCAGTTTTTACTGCTTCATCGTACCGTACGTTAATCATTTCATCAGACATTAAAAGAGAATACACCACTGATTTACTTTTGTCTAATAACTACCGAAATCAATCACCTTGGACATAACAAAGACACAACAAACATTACATTACAAGTCTGTTAAACGCAACTGAATACAATACTAAAAACAAAGAAGACAACAACGCGCATGCGCAACAACACAATAGGCTAGAAACAAAACAACAACTACATATGTCTCATCATATTCAAGAACTAAATAATGTCAATATAGGTTTATATAAATAACTGGATTTAAGAAGTATGATGTAAAAAAAAAAATATATTTCCAAACAACGGACACTTCTTAATAATGAACAATCTTTTGATTCTGGAAGGTGTCTGCCGTTAAGAAATCCCACTGTAGTAGAAAATAAAAACTAGTAGCTAAATGTTAACATTTTTTGCAAAAATTCATTCATTGAAACAGTCATACATTCAGTAAAGTGTTAAATGAATAGTCTGTGCTGGTTGTTGATACTGAGCCACCACTAAGTATTATTATAGCCCTAAAACAAATTACAATTCAAAATTTTGAATAAATTTATTTTTTCAATTGTCAAATCATACATTTTCTCAAATCCTCAAGCCTCGATATATATTTAAGGATGAAAGTCCTATCCCTACTTAAAAAGTTAACAGGCTTACTACAGTATTCATATGTAAAGCCATGTTGCTTCCCTCTCCAAATTAAATCAAGGATAACACTTTAAAATAAATAATTTTTATTTGATGCTAAGGATAAGTTTGTACACAGATGAGATGAGTTTAACATTATTTCAAAATTATAATGTTGAATCAATTTAGAGTATTTCTAATTCCAGAAAACCCCTAACTTAGCAAGAAACTCTTGTCTTGACACTATAAATTAGTTTCATGTTCATTTTCCCCCAACTTAGTGTAGAAAATGCATTGCATTATTCACACTTCATCTTGAAGAGTTCTGTTTGAATAAAACTTAGATTTAGAACTTTTTGGTCTTGTATTTATAGGCCTAAAATGGAATTGCCTAAGAATGATGTTTTCACTGCACCCTCGACTCACAGAGCCTCGGTGGTCTCCCATTGTATATAACTTCCGTTTGGGGGCCCTCATAATCATAATTGTAACCCACTTTGGTGGCCGCATGGTCTAAGGTGCTACTCTTGCAGTAGACTAGACCTCAGGTGCTAAGGAGATTGCAGTTTGAATCTCAGTCAAATGTACTGAGGGTGGTTTTTAAACTCTTTCTCTATTCACACAAATGTGGGTATGCTTCCTAATCCCTAAAACCATTAGAAAATAATCTGAACAGATAGTAAGACATGGTGCTAAAAATAAATCATCATTGTATCTCTCTAGCGAGCCAGGTAGGAACTTTCCCCCATCAGCCAAACTTTCAGAAACATTGTTCTAAGGTGCCAGGCTTGCAATAAATTGAGCTGCTGATTAAAAGTTTCACTTCCCACCATGCCATCATCCTAACAGAACCTGTGCATTAGAAATATTATTTTTAATAATCATATTTATATTTTAGTTTTACTTTCTTGAGACTCCCCAGAGGTAGAAAGTATTATGATCATTAAAAGATTGATACTTGAGAATTTGATGGATGTCGACATTTCATAAGGGTGAAAAGAAAAAACTTCAATTTTATTAAAAAATGCTTGAACAATTTTGAATAAAATTCATATTTAGTGTAAATGGTTGGGTTTTTTAGGCCCTTAGCTCTCGTTCATTTGTTTTGTATAATTATATTAGTTTGCCAATGTTTATTTTGTTAATTTAATACCACTCTTAAAACCACTAAATTTGCTATGATTGTAATAGGCTTGCAAGTGCCTAATATTTACCATATAATATTCAAAGACATTTATTAACATTTTACAGATCATTTTTAGAGTACTACACGTATAGTACATTATTGTTTTCCAATAAGTTAGGCCTATTATTCTTATTATTCTTTTCTAGGCTTAATATAATCTATAGCTTACTATCAAATGTTTAATAAAAAGAAAGTGTGGGGTTTAATGTTAATTATTAGTTGTCCAAACCAAAACTAAAGTTGTAAGCAATATATGTGTTAAATTTCAATTCATTAAGCTCATTTTTAGGCCTTTAACTTTTAAATCTATTAGTTTTCATTCTTGTAAAGTCTTTGTTGGAATATTAGTGTATTCTAAATTTATTACTTTTATCTTTGTTTTAAGCATCGTGCTATTTTATTTTTACTGTACCCGGAAGCTGTGAGATGCATGTGTGGAAAGGGGAAGTTTGGCGCAAACAGCTAGCCAATCAGCACATCTGATTTTGCGTCTGTGTTTGACACTATGGGGAAGGGAAGCGTCAGACGCACCACACTTGCTGGTTAGCACACAAACTGATAGGACCTATATTCAGAAGTACGTGTTCTTTTTGTGTTGGTCAAGGAGGGTTTAGAGATGGGTGGGAGAAAATGAAGACCAGGCGGCTAAATTACCACAACATTAACAATTTATCTATCTTCATGTATTAAGTAATGTGTTTTCTTTTCATTATGTAACCACTGGTTCAAAATGTTATTAATGTTTATTTAAAATAAAACTTCAGCATCTACTTCATAGATTCCATTTATTTAATCGGCTATGTTCTCCACCCCCACCATTAATTAATTAACCCTGAGAATCCCTACTGACTCCATTGGCTGCTGTGGACACTATTTAAAGAAGATGTAGAGGACACTTGAGAAATTCGATTAGGCACTGTTTAATATTATGAACCAAATGGCGCATCTCGAGGAGATGGGTTTGAGGGTACTTTACATAAGCTGAAATTTCGATCACATCACCACAACTACTTGAGATACAAAATAACTTATCACTACAAAGTTGTAGAAATCCTAAATATAAACAACTTTTATTTGAAATAATCTTTATTAATAATATAAAGAGTTTGTCGATCTGCAATGGGAACTGTGCAGTATCTACCACACGCAGAGGTCTGACTTTAAACATTATTAGCCCCTGCACCTCAAAGCTGGTAGCTCAGCTCCTTCAGGTCCCTCAGCAGTTTCCACTACTGGCATCCTCATCTGGGCTCCGGATGACCTGGAGTTCCTCATCCCATTCCACTCTGCCAGCCGGTAAGATCTACGTTTTGTCTCATCTGAGTCTTGGTACCAGTTTCATAGTATGGCTTCTGATTCTGTCTCTGATGTCGAGTCGTCACTGGTCTCATTACCTTGTCTGTCTTTCGTTTGTTTGTCTTGTCTAACCTATCTCCTAGTCTTCATGTCTACTATATATCTGTCCTTTTCTCTCTTTGACACGTCATTCGCGATTGTATCTAGTAAACCCCACCTATACACATCACACAATATATGTTAAATTGCACTGGCCTGTAATGGAACTTGTATTGTTTCCCTCTCTTTTATCATTGGTTGACATTCCAGAACGACGTGTTCGGGGGTAGCCTCCCCTCCTCATTTGCATAGCCTGTCTTCTGTCAAGCTTCTTAGGCAGAGAGCAACCCTGTATGTCCCATGGCCAATGGTAGAGTGAACTAGCCCAAGGGAAGACTGTACACATTTTAGTTTTAGGCGATCTCTGACATCGGGAAAAAGTCGGTAAGTTCTCCTTCCAGCTGTGCTTTGGTTCCATTCTGTTTGCCACTCGTCCAGCAATGCTTCCCTCACCTGTATACCATTTATTACTCCCTCCCTTGTCAGTTTAGCAACCTTGTCCAACTACATAGCCGCTCTCTTCCTTATTTCTAGGTCTAGTGGCCAGATACCTAGGGCCACACACAATGCATTTGTCGCAACTGTTCTATAGGCTCCGGGACAGCCTCAAGAGAATACTTCTCTGTAGGCTTCGGATCTTACATTTAACCCGTACCAGTCTGAGCCGGTGTGGTGTGCCTAAGTGCTGGCCCCATAACCCACGATGGCTTGATGGTGAATCCGTCTACAAAGCCTGGGCTGTCTAAACCGACTCTGCCCTATGCTAATAATCTTGTTCATTAGTCTTAAGTCTCTTCCACACACATTCTCCACGTGCATCATGAAGCCATGCTTCTCATCCAACGTAGCTCCTATATATCTGGTATTTATACTTCGTCTAATCACTTGTCTGTCAATCCTTATCATAGGGTCTCTCTTCAGCGCTCCCTTCAACAGCACATACATTCTCTTTGAGGGTGCCAAACGTAATTTCACTCTCTTGTCCAGCGAGAACCGCATCACTCTTGGTCTCATGTTCCAATCTTGACTTGGCTTCAACAATTATCACCCCCGCCGTAACTGGGAGCGCTTCTATTTCCAGCATTAGTTGGACATAAACAGAGCATTTAACTATCAATATTTTCACTAGCAAACTTTCGAAACAGAAATTATTTTTCATCCACGTTGGTGGCCGCATGGTCTAAGGTGCTACTCTTGCAACAGACAAGACTGCCGATGATGAGATCAAGGTTTGAATCTCGATCAGATATACTGAGAATGGTATTTTCCAAAATGGTTTTCCACCCTCCCACCACATGAAAATGCGGATACATTTCCTATAGCATAACTATCCTAATTCTTAAAACTATTATTGTTATTAATATATAAGTCTATGATCCAAACAGGAAGTAAGATGCGATGCTAAAAAGTATATTTTTTTCAAAGAGAAATTAAAGCTGATATTGTTGTTAAAATTTTGATGTTAAGCACACCCCTACTTTTGTGTAATGCACAGTATATAATTAATTGAGCACTCCACAATTTTGTAATAATTTTAGTTTAATTTCCTTAAAAATAATAGTTGTAATGATACTAATTTTCTCATCATGTTCTCAGCCTATAATATTACCAGAGTTAGTAGACAGTGCCAAGGGTAACGTGTACGACGTTCTAGAAGACCAGAGAATTGGTCCAGAACTTCGTGTCCAGGATTTTGATGAATATATGCATCTTATCAATGGTGAGGTGAGTAAATTTACATGAAAATATATATCATTGTTGTACTAAGATTTGTTTCAATACACAGTACACTGGAATAATGAAGCCTAACGAGGAACATTAATATATACTTATTGGTCAAATCCACTATTTCACAAACATGAATCTCCAATTTACCTTTGAATCCCAAATCAGAATTGTGGCAAAAATGATGAACATAGGAAATATAATATAATATAATAATATGAAATACAAATAATAACTAAATGTTAACATTCTTTCTTATAATCCATTCACTCTAACATTCATACATTCAGTTAAGTGTTAAATTACTGGTCTGGGGCCTGGTTGTTGAGTTCGTCTTATTATAATAGGTTCTGAACTACTAATAAGTAGTATTAATATTTATAAAACAAATTTCACTTGAAAAATCGAAAAAATAAATATTTTTAATGATTTGAGGTTCAAATCTGAAATTTTCTTGAATCCTCAAATCTTGAATATCCTGAAGGATTCTAAGGATTCAATAACTCGAGATCCCATCCTTACTTATAATAAGAACAGAAAGGACCCTGCCTCTATCTCACATGAACTATAAAACATGCTAAGCCTAAGCATACACATAAAACCTAGTACAGTAGAGCGTCGGAAATCCGGACGTCAAAAATCCGGATCGGTGGTGAGAGCAGGTAGGGGAGGCTCTCTTTGGTCACGTGCTCGGCTCAGTTCTGTGCTATCATTTACAAACTTAACAGACGTTTTAGTGTGTGAGTTAAAACGGTAGGCTACATATTCTTACTTTGTTAATCATGTCATCATTATCAAATGAAAGGAAACATACATTGTTATCTATAGAGGATAAGTTAGAAATTCTATGAAGACTGTCTAAAGGGGAAAGTGGTGCAGCTCTCGCTAACATATAATGTGTGGGAACTTCAACCATTAGTGACATTAAAGCAAAGAAAGACAGTTTGCAACGTTTTGATTCAAAACTAGATTCTGAAGAAGGTTCACAGAAAAGAAAAACCACATGTATTCATATGTATACAGTTATTGAAAGCACATTTGAAAATCCGGATGGGTCCCGGTCCCGATCGATCCGGATTAACGACGCTCCACTGTATTTATGTATCTAGCCATTGTCCTAGTAGATGACATATGTCTATGGTTCTGATACTAGTTGGACCAATGAACTTGTATTGACTAATAATTACAATAGACATCACATTTGTCAACTCCTCTTACATCAGACATGACTAAAATGTAATCAAACTTTGTTATAAGGAGCACGAAGGCGCTGAAAAAAATCCTCGTTATAATAATTACTTGATATATCATTGATGAGTAAAATCTACCTCCTTTTTTTAAAAAAAAATTAACAATAATTTAATAAAAAGATAAATTCATAAAACAATAATAAATATTATAAAAAAACCACCTGAAATTACATACCTTATTATTTATATTAATATTTTTGTATAAAATATAATACACTTAGTATTAAGCACAATTTACTTGCTGTGACTTTAAATTGACACTTTCTTTTGTTAGTAAACATGTTACAATCAGACATCTTAACTCAGTCGGTAGAGTGTCTGTCTGCTGAGCTAAGGGTCCTGGGTTTGATTCCCGGCATGGTCGAAAATTTATCGTTGATGAAAATGTGGGTTTACCATTCCACAATGATAAATTAATGGCCAGGGACTGGATGTTGTGTCTGTCATAGTCTAATATTAGATTATAAAGCATATGTAGCTACGACAGGCCTAGCAAGCCGATAGTGGAAAATGATATGACTCAAATAAAAAACTGGCCCAAGCCACAGACTGGAAACAGTAATGGATGTAAAAAAAAGTAGACATGGTCCTACTGAAGGTTTTTTTCTAACTTATTTCACAGTTGTCTCTTTAAGGAAAATCTCTTTTTGCTTTTTGAGGCAGTTTGTAATATATATTTGGAAAACAGTACAGGAAAGGTGGATATAAAATATAAAAAAGAAACCAAACACACAAGTCAAATTGTGTTTGTTCCTTTTCATTTGGTTTATATCCACCTTTGCTGTACCTTCTTCCAAATGATTTCACAGTTGGTGGTGTTGGGCTAAGTGGTGGATCAAGGCTGGGGGATAGATACTGAACAGGAAGATGTGGGGGATTGTTTCCAACAATTTGAAATTTATAAATACCTTAGAAATTACAAATGTTTTCAAGTTTTCCAAAAATTGTATGATACATATTTGTAGTACACTTGTTACAAATTTAATTGATTGTATAAGAATATGCGTAAATTAAAATCACTATGGCTCTATGCTCATTACAGCTGTAATCTTGTTTTATATTTGCTCATTTTAACCAATTTCGACTGTACCTATGGACTGTTTTAAAGCACATAGATTGCAACCCCCATGTCACTCCTCCTGTGTCACACACGATAAATATCCTCATGTGGTCAAGATGTCATTGCAGGTGGAATTCTATTTAATGCATTCTCTAGTAATAAGTGTATGCTTAAAAAGAAATCAACACTAATCATGAAGATACTTTGATCATCTTCTAATCTTGGTCATTACACAATAAAAACTTGATCAAATTTTTTAAGCCAGTTGTTTCCAACATTTGGGTTGCAATGCTTTATATTTACTTTTTAAGTTTATAGTGATTATAGGAAGGTGAAAAATTCAAATAGAAGTGCAAGCGGTTAAAATGATGAAACATGTTACTCTTGACAATTGCTTGCTCACTTAGTTCACTGTAGCACTTTTGTTTTTGGGAAAGTGGGGCTGCTATTATAACCTCCAATATACCTGTCTGGCTTGCCGAGTCTCTTTTCAAACATTTTAGCTGTATTCGTAAAATCACTATCTAAGCAATTTATAATAAATTATTTTAGAAAACATTCCAAATTTAAATAAGTAAGGAGCAGTAATAATTATGGTTAAGACTTCGAAAAACCTAAGGTTATAATAGAAAGGTGAAAGGATAGTATACTAAAGAAATTAATAAAATGTTAAAATTAAATATATTTTAATATTGAGAAACAAGTCAAGCTGCACTTTCCATAAACATTAAAATATATGAGATAAAAATGAAAATATTAAAAATATACATGAAAAAATATTAAAATAATTAATATCAGAAATGAATTGAGGACAACATACAATTAAAATTCAAACAATGAAGAAGGCTAATTTAAATGGAGTAAACATGTGAAAGTATAGAGTTACAGGTAATACAAATAATGGGAATTAAGGCTGAAAACGCAACAAGCTATTAAAAATGTCCAGTGTTTAGGTGAAGAAGTGAAGTCTTAAACTTGATTTCAGTCCCGTTACTCCTTGGGCAAGTTTCAGCGTTTAGAAGCCGATTAAACTTTGGCCGACATGTTTCGGTACATACATACCATATTCATGGCACTGTAAAATGAAATTAAAGACTGTTAAAACCAATTATGGGAATAGAAAGAGTATTGAAGGAAAAATTAAATGAAACCGTAAGAAAATAAAGACAACTAGAAAGTAAACAAACTTACCAAGGTCGTCGTGCGAGAACACAGTTAATGTTGAGACTGAATGAGTGTGTGGTTAAAACAGACTGAAGAGAGTAAAAAACAAAAGACTGTCGATATGCTGCCATGGCAATGAAGGTATAAGTGATCACGTTGTAAACATGGTGGTGGGGAAAGTGAAATAAGATAAAAACACATATGGATAGATATATGGAAATGAAAATAGAGAAGGAATAGTAAACAAATCTTCTCGACACCCGGCTCGATCGGCTCATTGACTACGCTGGAAGGAAGAGCAGGATAACCAGAGGTTATAGGATTTTAATATTTTTGGGGAGATGAGTTAATGAGTTTACTATAATTTGGTTGGATTGTTGTAATTGTTCGTTGATGATAGATTTATTTTGAATTATAGCAGCTTGTATAAAAAAAAATCAGCAGTGATTAATTTGGTGCCCTTGTGAGCGATAGGAGGGGTACCATGCATTATTCTACAGGTTTAGGTTGATGGTTGGAATATTTGAGATGATCAGCAAATTTTGATTTGGTCCTATTGTGTATGAAATCTGAGATATGCTCTTTATAACGGACTTTAATGTTTTGTCCGGTCTGGCCAATGTAGATGTAGATGCTATTATATTCACACATAAGTTTGTAAACACCATTTTTGTTAAATTTATCATTTTTGTTTAAATTGCTATTGCTAAGATTTTTCTTTAGAGTGTTGTTGGTGGAGAAAGCGATGTTGGGATTATATTTTTTAATGATGTTAGTGATGCGATGGGTTTCGGGACCGGTGTAGGTGAATTTGACCCATTTACCTTTATCTTTAGAACAGTTATGGTTATCATTGGTAAGGGAGGTTGAGAAATTATGTGATTTGATTTTTATCTTTTGCTTGTTTATGATTTTGTAGATCAGCCACTGAGAATATTCATTGTTGGTGGCTATTATTTTAATAGAGTTAAGCTCTGTTCTATAGTTGGATATTTTTTGAGTGGAATATTTAATAATCGGTAAACAAGATTATTTAAGGTGGCGAGTTTGTGAGAGATGGGGTGATTAGAATTTTTAGGGATGATGGAATCAATGGGGGTAGGTTTCCTGTATATTTTGTATACTAATTGGTTATTAACATTTTTGGAGATATTGAGGTCAAGATAATTAATACTGCCATTATTTTCATATTCGATTGTGAGAGAGATTCGGGTGAATGTTGTTGACACATGTAGAAATATCAGAGATATTAAGGTTGTTGTTGTCGTATAAAATTAAGATATCGTCAACATATCTACAATAGAATATGTTATTTAGGTTATTAAAGATGATGGGATCATAATTTTGTAATTGCAAGTCCGTCATTTTGAGAATAAAAGTTGTAATTAAATTGGAAATAGTTTTGATCTGTGATTGTTTGAACAAGATTAGAGAGTTGGTCAATGTAATCTTTAGTGAAATCCAAACAGGCTAGAAAATCTTTGAGGATGTTGACGGTTTCAGAGACTGGAACGTTGGTGTAGAGGTTGGAAATGTCAAGTGACATAAATTTGGTGTTTTTATTGATGGAAATAGTTTTGGGTTTTTTAGTTAAATGAACAGATCTTTCGATATTCAATTTGTTGGTGAGTTTGAGATTATCAGATAATACTTTTGCTACCTTCTTAGCAAGTTTGTATGCTGGGGCATTTTGGTAGCTCACCAAAGGTCGGATTGGAATGTTAGGTTTGTGAATCTTTGGTAACGATGTGAAGGAGGGTGGTTGGGGGTTCATATTGGGAAATCTAAATTCGTCTTTCTGTTGTTTTATTAAAGGGGTTTGTTTTATTGTGTTCTTAAGGATTTTTTTGCTATTTGACGGTTGGGTCAGTTTTTAGTTCTGTTATATTGTTTTCCTGAATAAATTCTAAGGTTTTGGAAATATAATCATTTTTATCCATGAGGACAATGATATTACCTTTTTCGGCTCTGACATTGATTATGCTGTTGGAGTTCATCTTTTGTTTGAGAATAGAGATGGTTTTAGATTGGCTTGGTAATTTATTTTGTTTAGTGTGGTTAGAAATAATTTTGTATATTTGGTTAGTGACCATGTTCCTAAGTAGATTTTTCTCATCGGACGGCATTTGATTAATGGCATCCTCACTATCAATTATTAGAGATTGTAGCTTTTGTTTGAAATTATATTTATAGCTATTTTGGAAGATTTCTTCATCTTTATTGTTTAGTTTTAATTTTGATAGGTTGAGATATCTGGGATGAAATATAATGTTGGAATTGACCATGTTTACAATGTGATCACTTATACCTTCATTGCCATGGCAACATATCGACAGTCTTTTGTTTTTTACTCTCTTCAGTCTGTTTTAACCACACACTCATTCAGTCTCAACATTAACTGTGTTCTCGCACGACGACCTTGGTAAGTTTGTTTACTTTCTAGTTGTCTTTATTTTCTTACGGTTTCATTTAATTTTTCCTTCAATACTCTTTCTATTCCCATAATTGGTTTTAACAGTCTTTAATTTCATTTTACAGTGCCATGAATATGGTATGTATGTACCTGAAACATGTCGGCCAAAGTTTAATCGGCTTCTAAACGCTGAAACTTGCCCAAGGAGTAACGGGACTGAAATCAAGTTTAAGACTTCACTTCTTCACCTAAACACTGGACATTTTTAATAGCTTGTTGCGTTTTCAGCCTTAATTCCCATTATTTGTATTACCTGTAACTCTATACTTTCACATGTTTACTCCATTTAAATTAGCCTTCTTCATTGTTTGAATTTTAATTGTATGTTGTCCTCAATTCATTTCTGATATTAATTATTTTAATATTTTTTCATGTATATTTTTAATATTTTCATTTTTATCTCATATATTTTAATGTTTATGGAAAGTGCAGCTTGACTTGTTTCTCAATATTAAAATATATTTAATTTTAACATTTTATTAATTTCTTTAGTATACTATCCTTTCACCTTTCTATTATAACCTTAGGTTTTTCGAAGTCTTAACCATAATTTATAATAGTTAAAGCAAGCATCGATGGGCAAGTGATACTTATTTGGTTTGTTTTGTCGATGACAGGGAGGTCAGGATTTAAATTCTGGTTGGATGTACTGGGGTGATTTTTCCTCAAAGAATTAACCTCTCCCTCCACACAATAAGGGTACATTTCTTCTATATTCTGCCTACCTCACTAGTGTAGTTAAATATGAATAGCTGGGACATGTAAGAAGAGGTGATGAATTTTTTTTTATTCAAAACTAGGATTTGAATACATGCAGGTTAGCAAGGGGTTGTGATGATCTCGGAGACAAAAACTTGGGTTGAACTCCCACAAAAGTTTGGAAACCACTATTTTAAACAGTTTTGTCTACGGACTGATCCAAATCAAAAGATGATTTATATCTCCATTATTTTATCATGTATTGGACGATAATATGTATAGGACCTACTTTCATTAAAATAACCTCTTTGGGACGCACATCGGTGGTTGAATGATCGAATGCATCACTCATTTATTATACGGTATTGATGGTAAAAGGGATATGGAATCCTGGTCAGCTGTATTTAAGGTGATTTTTCCTAAATGGCTTTCAAATCTCGCTCCATACAAGTACAGTCACATTTCTTCTGAATTGTACTCTCCACATTACTGTAATTAATATGTAGTGTGTAGCCTGAATGAATTGTGAGGTGCTATAGTATTTTTTTTTTTGGAAAGTGACGCTTATTGAAATGAGGTTAGAGACACAACATTTTTAAAGTGATGTTTTTTGAAATGAGGTTAGAGACACAACATTTTTAAAGTGATGTTTTTTGAAATGAGGTTAGGGAGACAACATTTTTAAAGATGATGTTTTTTGAAATGAGGTTAGGGAGACAAATTTTTAAAAGTGATGCTTATTGAAATGAGGTTAAAGACACAACATTTTTAAAGTGATGATTATTGAAATGAGGTTAGAGACACAACATTTTTAAAGTGATGTTTTTTGAAATGAGGTTAGGGAGACAACATTTTTAAAGTGATGTTTTTTGAAATGAGGTTAGGGAGACAAAGTTTTAAAAGTGATGCTTATTGAAATGAGGTTAAAGACACAACATTTTTAAAGTGATGTTTATTGAAATGAGTTTAGGGAGACAACATCTTAATGTAAGCTTTTCATCTCTCATAAGTTTGTTTCTTTATCACTTAGGCCCAAGAAGAGGTGGACAAGTTCCTGTCCTCTGAGCATGTTTTTGAGGACTTTGGCCCACTTGTGGTCAAGTTCCATGAGTTGAGTAAGGAAATTCCTTGTAAGTCATCTCATGTGGTCACAATGGGGATGTACGAGATGCACCGTGAAGATCTGATCCGCACCATGGTGAGCCAGGCTGTGTCTCTAAGAGACCAGGTGCTGACCAGAATGGCGCTAGACTACCAGAAACTTTGCAAGCAGTTAGTACAACACCAATTACTTATAAAAAATTAACATTTAATGGTTTTATATGTTCCTATTTACAAATAAGATTAGATTTATCATAATTCATTTTGTGATGTAAATTTAAAATATCAAGTTGAAACTCCTCCTTCCCCCTTCTTTTTACAAAACTCTCCTCTGGCCCTTTCTACCTTCTAGAAATCTTTGTTTTTTGAAGTCATAGATAGCTTTATTGCATTGACTGTTATATAATTGAGCCTTGAGCCACTTTGGTTTATTGTATAATCTACAAGAAGTAGAAACACTGAGGAGGATTGTATTATAGTTCCGCAACCCACACCTCACCTTACAATATAGAGGAGACTAGAGTTAACTGGGTCATTTATATATTTATTTATTTATTTGCTATTAAGAATGAGACCAAATCTAAAAATGTATTCACTTTTAACGAACATTTAGGATTATAATTACAACGTTTAAAGGTTTTAGTACTAATAGTTTAATCAGATTTAATTACAACCTATGTTAAGAAATTTTGGTTCAGTTAACCCCAAAGGCAGGTTAAGTGAGCCACAATGACAGGTTATGTGAGCCATACGAATATTCTTACTAAAACTATAACTGTGAGTTGTATTTATTTTTAATGTTTCAAAGAAAAGTTTTAAAGATATTAATATGAATTAAGTAGCTACTTTAAACATTGAGTTCTCTTTCTTTGGATGTAAAAAATAGACGAATAAACTGATTAAGACTAAAAGGTCTGGACTTGTGATATTAAATTATTCTACTTAAGTCTCATTTTTTTTAGTGAATGCTGTAGTCACTCAAATTGATAGGAAAATATATCATATGGGCATATCTTGCTGAACTTGCTTTTACTGGAGCAAGCATCATCATCACAATGTCATTTTTGTAAACAACTGTTCTCATACATTTCATTGTTGCAGGTAGTTTAAAAAAAATATTCCTTCAATAAATAACAACATTAACAATGACAACAACAACTATAACAATTACAAATAATAATAATAATGATAATAATTAGAGATGGGTCGAATCCACTATTTCTTGAATCCGAATCTCGAATCCGAATCTACATTTTATTTTCGAATCTCGAATTCGAATCCTAGCAAATCGTTTTAAATTTTAATTATTTACAAAACAGACCTACATTACACAATATAGGTCTAAATTGTGAATTGAGATTTATTTCAATTGTGCTTTCAATTTTAATCAACTCCAACCACCCCTCACAAAATACAGGTTAAAATCCAGCCAAATTAAACAATCTAGACTCTTATTAATGTTTAAAAATAAAATAAATTAAAATTTGAGTGTCTTTTAGTTATTTTTAAAAGTGTTGTTAGAATGAGTTAAGTTTATAAAGATAACATGTGAAATAAACAGATTAGGCCTAGTTATCCTTTGATCAACTTTAATCATCATTAAAGGATATTTTATTGTATTAAGATAGCAAAAATAAAAATATAAATGGATATTTTTAATAAAGATTAAAACATGTTTAACAAATAAACATACTTTGGAAATAGTTAACTCAATAATACCTAAGTTGTTTTATTATCTTCTTATACATCCATTATCTATTTTCGCGTAGAAAACAAATATATTCGATTCTTGCAATGTATCGATTTTTGAGAATACATTCTATTTAAAGCACGAACATATTTTCGACTACAATATGTTCATTCCCATGTTATAAGGCAGGACTACGTTTGAATATTTCTACAATTACTTCAATAATATTTAAAAAAATATTAACTTCTAAATTAAAATCAATTTAAAAACAAATAATGGATTAGCAAGTCGTTATTTGATCCTTAAAACTCGAGAGCGCTTACTAGGTGATCAGGTTACCTGAGTCGATTTTAAACAAACAATCGATATACGATACGATACGATACGTAGGCCGGTAGAGATAAATAAACAATTTTATCGCTGTCTGACTGTTGACAGTATTTATTTTTCATGAAACCCAACAAAATGTCTAACTTAAGGATCGTATGCAATAAATAGGGGTTCTTTGCGTAGTTGTAGATAATTAAAACCAGTTGGCTAGTAAGAAGTAACAGTATCTTTATTTTAATCATCACTCGGGCGAGTAAACATAATATGTCATGGCGGCTGACTTTATATCATGTGTAATGTGTTCTTATTTCTATTTTTTAAAAAGCCATAATTTGTTTTATTTATTTCGAGTTTATTTGTAATTCTAGTTTTAATTTTCAGTTTTTGAAGAGTTTTAATGTGGTCATTAAATATTTACAAGATTGTTCGTGGGGTGAAAGTTTTAGAAGTGGGCATGTGCCGAAACGGTCGAGTCCAAGTTTCCCATACAGGAGGGAGGGTAGGGTACTAGGCACGTAAGATTTTCCACACCTAATGATTATTTTTATTTTTTAAAGAATATTTTATTCATGATTATCTCTTTTCTCCGACAAAATAAATATTACGGATTAAGTTGTGTTTTTCAAGTAGGCCTAACTAAGTAATTTTTGAATTCAAGATATTATGCTTTGTTTATGAGGTGAAAGATTCGATCATCGAATCCAGTAAAACACCGAATCCTCGAATCTCGAATACTTGCCAGGATTCGGTGGATTCGAGGATTCGAAGATTCGAGTGGCCCATCTCTAATAATAATAAACAACTGTACTGTTGATTATAAATGGACCTAATTTCTATCGACACTGAAGTTCCTGATAGTGGCGAGTAACGAAATCTGTCGGACAAACTTTAAATTAAGGAGTAGTTCCGGAATAGGTGGCAATCTGGATGGGAATTAGTGGAACTAAAGTTTTAATAATCTTTTATAAACGATTAATTCAATATGTGCTAAGTAATTAAATCTCTATGTACCTTTTTATGTATGTAATCTTACCTTAATATTTTTTTATATCTTGTATTTTAAAAATGTCAAGTCTTCAAGTATAATCCTATTGGTCCTTTTTTATCTTGCGAACTTGTCGCTGATTGGCCTCACCAAAAAATCACAATTTCCTGTTCAGTGAGATCACGCTTTTCACTCGTCCATTCTCTCTTTGGATTCAATTAACGTGAAACATAATATTTTATTTTCTTCCTTCTTTTTAACTTGATTTAAGAATCGTTTCAAAATTAACATGTAGTCTTTTTCCTTTTTGTTTATTTATTGTTTTGGGGCTATGAGGTAAAGTTTCTGTGTAGTTATTTTGTCTAATTATCACCTTTTAGGTTATTATTATTTTGTAGTTTTTATTGTATTGTAATGTGACGCAAAATTTGTCAACCATGAGACCTGTTTTTTTATGTTATGGTTTTGTATCAATAGGCATCCTATAGACTACGCGATTTAAAATGTAATCAAACAGGGGATTAGGTATAATGGTTGAATACTATTTTCTTTGTCTTTATTAATTTTTATTTTGTTTCTCTGGTCTTCTACTGGAGACATCTTTTACAAATCCTTTTAACAAATCGGTAATGTAGTAAATGTAAATCTGTTCTCCTTTGTCTTAAATTAATTTTATATAATGTTTTAATTTTTTTTATCTCTTAATAAATACTAAAGTCCTTTTTGTAAATGGGTTATGATTTAGAGAACCCTGTGGGAAACCACGTGGTGTTGTGTAACCCTCTTAACCTCCTTTTGTTTTTGATTAATTATCTACTTATGCTCTCTTTCAGTCTTAGTTAAGTTGAATAAGGAGGAAATATATATATATATATAAACTTTTCACTAAACTCAAAGTGTTACTGGTTACCTTTCAAAAGAGGCGATCAGTACACAACAACAATCATAATCATCATATTTCTCTATCCTTCCATCATTCTTCTCCTCTCACACACTTTCTGTTATCTAAACCTTCCATCTCTTTCTTGACCTCCCTTTGGTTTTTTCCTACATACTTAATCTCATAATTCTTTTTGTATTCTTTCCATCTTCATTCTAATTACATGCCCATACCATCTCTGTCTTGCTTCCTCTACTATTTCATGTACTCATTGTAATCCCGCGCTTTCCTCCTCCTCCTCCTCCTCATCATCATCATCACTTATACTTGTCAGAAACTTTCTTGGAAATCTGTTTGTCCCTAAGCTTATGACAATTTTATACAATATGTAAATTTAATCTAATGAGCTCAATCCTGGGATATCGCCCCTAAGAATTTGTTCATTAATCTCAGGGCTGTTAGCTAGATTGTTCACTACAACTTGTTTCTTGTTTACATGAGCAGACAATGCTCATCTTATGCCATTAATTTGACAAGTGTGTTTGCATTGCACATGCATGAACTTGTGTGCTAGGAAGGTCCAATATTCTTCTTTTGGTTAGGGCAATATCTTTGGTATACATATTCCCAAATTGTTAAATTATGATGGACCTCTCTGGTGTGCTATTTCCTGTAATTCTACTCTCTGTTTTATTTTGAATACAATACATATATTTTTTAACTACCTTATCTTATTATTTGGGGTTGGGGATGTTCCACGTGTGTTTTTCACGAGTTTTCCATCCCTTCTCCACTTTATTCTGGGGGAGTTTTCTCTATAGTAAACAAATCATCCATGCCTCTTAGATTTAGTTATTAATTACCTCTTTATTCGATATACTATGAAAAGAGGTCTATTTGGGCATGTTAAATTGTATTTTTTTTAAAAAAACCTCTCAACCATAATGGCTTTTGGTGGTTACCGTAAAAATATTTTTTTTAACACCGCGTCTTACTATCTGTTTGGGTTATACGCTTATCTACTAATTAAGCTAAGGATTTTAAGGAGGTGACCTGGTAGTTTGGGATAAGGTGTCAGATTTATGTGCTGAGGTCCGGAGTTCAATCCTCGGTCCCGGCACAGATTTATCTGATTGCCAAACCCTTCCTTCACCTCTGACAAGACATCTTGTGAATGTGGGGAATGCCAGGCCTCCACCGTGGTTCGGATTCCACGTTAAACTGTAGGTCCTCCATTTCATCTCACATCACCCTACCATTACACATTAGCGTAAGTGCGTATAACCCGAATGGGTAGTAAGACGCGGTGCTAATAATAATAATAATAATAATAATAATAATAATAATAATAATAATAAAAATAATAAAAATAATAATAATAATAATAATAATAATGATGATAATAATGATAATGATAATGATAATGATAATGATGATAATGATACAAAATAATAATAATTATTATTATTTTAGGGATTAGGAATGTTTTATTTAAAGGAAGTGTACTCGCATTTTCATGAAAAGAGATAGAGAAAAAGAGCAAGGAAGAGTGAGTGGAAAACCATTTTGGAAATATCACCCTCAATACAACAAACTGAGATTTGATCTCTGATCTCCCCATAATAGTTGGTGGTCTAGTCTACTGCAAGAGTATAGCTTTAGACCATGCGGCCACCGAAGCAGGTAAACAAAATACATACTTTTATCAATCACATAATAATTTCCCATCATTAGTGTGTTGTGATGCATTGTTTAGACTCGGGGATGACTACCAAAGCATTGCAGCCCAAGCCCTAACTGTCCCAGCTAACACAGCAGAGCTGATGAATTTCATCACATTCGTCCAGAAGGTTGAGAATGAGATAGTGTTTGTCCTGGAGGATCGTCTGCGTCTGGTGTGTAAATACATGCTGTTCCTGTCCGACTACACCACCTTCTCTCCAGCAGAGATGAAACAGAACTCTGCCACCTTTCAGTGGTACAGTCGCATGGCCAGTGTGTTTGAAGAACACCGACAAATAGTCGAACAAAAGACTCTTGATTACCAAGAAGCACTCCGGGTCAGTTCGCTTTGTGTATCAAAACCTAATTTATAGTTAATATTCCGGGGTTCAATCCTCGGTCCCGGCAAAGATTTATCTGATTACCAAACCCTTCCTTCACCTCTGACAAGACATCTTGTGAATGGGGGGAATGCCAGGCCTCCACCGTGGTTCGGATTCCACGTTAAACTGTAGGTCCTCCATTGCATCTCACAATCACCCTACCATTACACACTAGTGTAAGTGCGTATAACCCGAACGGGTAGTAAGACGCGGTGCTAATAATAATAATAATATAGTTAATATTAGAGATATCTTAATCCCTTTTTTACTCAATTCCTATTCTTGATTCCAATTCTGTAGTTAAACCTCGATTTCCTGATTCTTGGACGTTTCCTATTTCATTATTTATCCAAGCATCCACTTTCATGTAAAATATTCTTATTCAACTTTATAGTACAGAAAATAAACTAAAATATATAAATAGTAATAAAAACAGTTAATTTTTAATTTTATAAAAGAAATAAATTAATTTTATCCAGTATTAAAGCATATCATACATAGTTAATAAAATAATTAGTAATACAAAAGTAATCATGTATTTTTACCTACAAATTAAGACTCACTGATTCAGAAAATAATGAATAATTTTAAAAAGATATAATAAAGAATTATCAAATACACAAGTCTTTAAAACTCACCAAATAGGGTAATTATCATCATCATTATCACCATCAATTGTTTCCAGTCTGGGCCGGGTCTCTTTAGTATAGTAAAATGCATCCATCTTCCTATATTCTTCCACCACTCTTCCTCCTTTAATGTCTTCCATTCTTCTCCTCTCTCTTGAACACTTTTATGTATATTATATGCTCATCCCTTATTAATCGTGGCCTCCCTTGCGGTCTTTTTCCTACATACTTCATCTTCGACATCCTCTCTTTTGTCATTCTCATTACATGCCCAAACCATCTCAGTCTTGATTCCTCTATTATCTCATATACGCTTTCCCGGATAATTTAATTCTTAATTTTGTTTCTCCTCATGACAGCTAACATGCTCCTCACAAACCTTATTCCCATGTCCTCCACTTTCCTAGTTCCTCTTACATTCACTGTCCATGTTTCTGCAGCATATGTGACCATAGGTACAAGGTCATTAATTGAACCAAAATATATGTAGCAAATAACAGCAAATAAACTAATATAGAAATACTCAATTACAGCTCATTCTGAATCTCTGCCAGCACTTTCATAGAGAGCTAAGAATCAAAGCATTGTGAATCGTAATATTAAGATTGATTCTTGATTCTTTCGATATCAGTAAGAATCGAGGGTATTGACGAATTGAGTTTAACATGCTTAGTTTATATAATAACAAATTGATGCCATCACACGACAGGGGGTGTCACTATCACAATAGACTAGATCACCAGTGATGAGAAGGGTTGCAATTATATTTAAATTTAGTTTTCCCTAAACTTTTTTCACTTTCCATCCAAGTGAATTCAAGTAAATTTTCTCTCCCTTGTATCTTTCCCGTCTCTACCCCATTGGGATAGCAGATAGCGGATAAATAAATAGCTAGATAGTAAAACACAGTCCCCACAAGAAAGCTACAATATTTTTTCATGCACCATATTTGAATATGAATAGGACATATAATATGGAACATGTGAGTAGAGGAATGTAAAAAAGACAATTTTTTTTTTTCAAACTTGAGCTGTAAACAACTAAATTATAGTTTTAATATAATTTGAGCCACATGGTATAACTATTAGACATCTGTGAAGCAGGGTTTTTCGAATTGCAAATATTATTCATGAATTTAAAATAATTATCAAATTGAATGGTATCCTAATTAAATATGCTTAAATTTGGATGTTAAATAAAGAGTTTGCAATTTAAAGAACATTGGATTAGGCTAGTTGTGAAGCCTAGTCCCTATATGTTCTTCAACATGTTCATGCAACAATAGATAGCCTTGTTTTACAGCACCATCTTTCAATATATATCTTCAGTTGTCAAAGTTAATCAACACATTTTGTTATGTGCTGTAGGGTTTAGGAAGTTGCGTCGCGCGTTTCACTCTCCCTCCTGATGAGTTCCGGAGGTCGGTGAATTGAGCAGTAACAAATAATGTTATTTAAGAGGTGGCCATTATCTCTATCCATTGGCAGCAATGTAAAGAGTGAACCGTATTCTTTTTATTGTAAAAGCCATATTGCGTTTGTTCCTTATTTATGTTTCTATCCACCTTTCCTGTACCTTCTTCCAAATATAATACAGATGTCTAGTATCTATATTATCATGTATCTTAAATACCTGCTAATGCATGTTTTTATATTGGCCAATGTCAGAGCACTCTAAGTTTAGGTAGCCAAGCCGCTGTCCTCTCTTAGCCTCAATCTTCCTTGTCATTACCATCACTTCGCTCTTCGCAATACTAAATTTCACTCCACACTTTTTCACTTCCTCATTCTATACTTGTAGTTGTTCCTGTACTTTCTCTTCCTTCTATCATACCATCAAATCATCAGCAAACATCATGGCTCTCACTAATCCCCCTCTCCCCTCCAACCCCCCTAGTTTCCTCATCACAATATCTTAGACCATTTTCATTACCGCTACAAAGAGTAATGGTGAGAGAGAATTCCCCCGAGTCACACTATTTTTTTATTTGGAGCTTTATTCTCATTACAACTCCTATTTCCCACATTGGTGTACACAGTTGTAGATAAATATGATTTTTCTGTCAAAAGGGTTTGAATTTCTAACTAGAAAATTCATGCCCATTGTTGGCAATACTAAATTGTGAAAACCTGTTGTTTATGTTGAGATAGTTTTCATAATCCTAGCTTAATAGAACCTACTGAAGTAGTCTATTCAAACTAGAGATGGGCGCTTGAATCTTCAAATCTTTAAGGATATTCAAGATTTGAGGATCCGAAAAAATGTTGAATTCAAGATTTGAATCCTTAAAAAAAATTTTTTTTCTATTTTTCAAGTGAAATTTGTTTTAGAGTTCTAATATTGCTTATTATTGGTAGTTCAAAGTCAATTATAATTAATGTATTGGATTAACTTAACAACCTGACCCAAAACCAGTATTTTAACACTTAACTGAATGTATGAATGTCATAATGAATGGATTATAAGAAAGAATGTTAAAGATTTTGTTACTATTTGTATTTTATATTATTCTATTATATTTCTATTTCCTCTTTTGTTCATAATTTTTTCCAAGATTCGAGATTCAAAGCTAAATTGTAGATTTAGATTTGAGATCCAAATTTGTAAACTAGTGGATTTGACCCAACTCTAATTGCAACAAATATTTCTACTCGCCACCAGGTAAAGGTCCAACGAAGTGAATGCCTAATTTTTCTCTAGGTCCATCAGACATTGCACTGTTTGGACTGGTTCTTGTGGGTTGGAACTATTGACTACCTGGCAACGCTGGCAATAGTCTTCAGCCTGTTTTTCCATATCAAACCACCAAAATCTTTTCTTTAATTTTTATGATACCTCAATGACCTTGGTGGGTTGGATATAAAATCCTGTTCCTGATATTTGTTGGTATTAATAATTGTGTGCCTCTTAATAAGCTATATTCATATTCACACATTTCAGCTTTGTTCAGAAATTTGAATGTGACCAATTTACAGAATACCCGCAATACTAGACTGTTTCTATTCCACATGCAACTGCTCAATGTTGACAGCTCTAGGAATACTCTTATTTGAAACACAATTCACTAGAAGGTCTCCTCCTATGTTTTCAGCCCGTGATATATTCACAAATATGGGTAACAGATCTTTGATATTTGTTTTGTCTGGTCGGTAAAAAACTTTGAATCGATAACCTTGAAGTCATATAACACACGTCGGATGGAGCACCTTAGGGCCACATGGGGGCTTTTGAGGTACTACGTGTCGACTTTTTACATATTTTTTCAATAACATCTCTTAATCATTTATAAATTATACAATCTCAATCTCTAATTGTATTCTCACAATAGAATAAAATGAACGATTGAGATGTTTAGTTTGTATAACTCCATTCTTGAGTGATTTTCTATTAGATTTTATAATCCTTAATACATGTTCATAATTTTAAGTATGTTTGTACAGTATATAGCTGAAGTTGAATTTAAAAATGAGTTAATACTCATTGAGGATAAACTCAACAAAAGGTGAAAAAACTGTTTCTGTAAAATATTTTGTAATTTATATATTATTTTAAAAAACTTGTTTCACCTTGAGTAGTAAAAAAGTAAACTAAAATACCATTTGCTCCTTTAGGTGTTACTAAAAAGTAAGTAAAGAGTTAGTAGTAAGATGTGGTGCTTCTCTCTTTGGCTGTACCTTCTTTATACATCATGTAGGGTCTTGTTGGTAAATTAATTAAAATAATATGTGAGTTCGAATCTCCAAGCTAGCCTCAAATTCTGAGTCTTGAATCCAAATATAATTCTTGGAATAGTTACGAACATAGGAGGAAATATAAATATGATGGAATAATATTAAATATAAATAGTAACTAAATGTTAACTTCTTTTTTTTACTAAAATTCATTCATTATAATATCCATAAATTGGGTTAAGTGTTAAATTACTGGTCTGGTTCTGGTTGTAAGTTCATCCTGTAATTATAAATGGTTCTGAACCACCATTAAGTAATATTAGAGCTTTAAAACAAATTTCACTGAAAAAACTGTAAAAACCATTGTTTTTTAGAGGATTTGAGTCTTGAATCTGAGATTTTATAGAATCTTGAATATCCTTAAGGATTCAAAGATTCAAGAGCACATCCCTATATAAAAGATATATTCTTCTTAGCAATGTTCCTCAAATCATTTTACTCAAAATGTTGTTGATCTGCTGTTGAAGTTGGATGCATTTTAACAAGGGCACTTGGGACTTTTTTTTTTTAAAGAAAATGCTTGGTTGTATTTTAAAACACTAGTTTACTAATACAAATGTTCTTACATTGGCAATTAATGGGACATGCACCATCATACAAATGAACAAAATGCATTAACTGTTAAAAATCAAGGGTGTAGAAAAGTGAGGGGCCTCCTGGATTAACTGGACCCCCCTGGAATTTGGTGGAAGCTCCCTTAAAGGAGGGTCCACAAATACACATAAAAACCTTATGTTCTAGTTTTTCTCTCTTAATAGTTTTGACTTGAAGTGCCATCAACCAAATATTAATTGGTGAATATTTTAATATTCTATTCTAAAATATGCTCTGTCAACATTTCACTACTGTACTTCTTTTTTAATACATTCAAATGTTATTGAAAAATAAAGGACGTTTCTTGTTATGAGCGGAAGTGGGGTCCGAGAAAACAAGGCAAACATTTCTGGTATTACCTATAAGCTCCTCCTTGAGGGATCACATAACACCTGTCAGAAGTGAAGTTTGTAGCTTATGTAGGTAGGTTTACTACATTCCCCAGCCATTATCTCAACATACATACTTACTTAAAGCATTATTTGTTAGCTTTGAAAAGTTTGAAAGAAAAGTTAGGGACCAGGACCCCATTAGAATTTGTCAGCGGGCCCTCCCCCCCCACTAGAAAAATGAGCTTTCTATGCCCTTATTAACAATCAGTATTGTTTATGGTTGTGAAATTAGCAGTTCTTATTGATTGTTGTTATTTACATTCAGGTGAGAATTAAGAAGTTTGAAGAAGACTTGGAGCACTATAAGAAGCAATTGGAAGAATTCAAATCATACGGTGACATTGAGGAGCTTCCTAGATACCTAAAGAAAGCTCTCCACTTGGACAATCGCATCCAGCAAGCTCTGGAGAAGATAGATCAGTTCAATTCAGAGGAGGTGGCTTATAAATGGGAGCAGTCGCAATACCCCTTGAGGAAGCAGGTACGTCACACTTTCTCTTTTACAAATCAACTTTAATGGGAAGGCGCACACATTAAGACATTTTTATCAAAATATGACCTCCTTCGAGGTCCGGTGTTATAATTCTTGGCTAACGATCTAATGATCTTGGGTTTGATCCACAGCACTTCTAAAATGTATCTGTGAAGCAGTGGGGTTTTATAAAACTGAGATTAATAGCCGGAGGGCTAATGCTAACCACCTGACACCCTCTATCTGCAAAACTTGGCACTATCATTGCTAATGGTGGCGGCAGCTCGGTCAGGGGCTCGCAACATGGAGTTCTTATCAAAATATTATCAAACTATAAAATTGTATATAAGATCATCTGAACAGAAAAAATAATCTAATAAATTAGAATTAAACTTAAGAAGATATAATAATAGTGCTATTTTTTAATTAATATTAATATTCCCAACTAAAAGAATTTACTTAACATAAAATTAGTAATTATATTAGTTATTTAACTTTCACGTAAAAATTATAGTGCTCTGATAAAAAAAAGTCAAATTAGCTTAAAAAATTGCAAAAGAGAAACACTTTACCTCAGCACCAAGACAATAAAATGAACTGAAAGACCAAAAACAAAAATTAAATTTCTAAGGGTATTTTACCTGTTCAGGACACACCAGACAATATTTTCATATAATAAGTCATGTGTCTTTAATTTGGGGCATTAGTATTGAGGGAGGCTTTTTAGTTATTATATGATGAAATAATTGACTCGACCCAATTCTACAACTTGAAATATAAATAAACAAAATCATCGGTACTGAGGATTGGAGTCAAATGATCTATTTTTGTCTGATTGGCAAAATAACAAATTGGACCAGCTCTATTTTTAAGTTTATGGACAAATATCGGGGTAGCTTATATTTGTTGCAATGCATTAGTCATGTTATTGGGGGATAGAGTAAAATCTACAACCAATATCATTGATGAGGGAACTGTAGGTCTTACGGAGAAAAGATTCATCTTCGCTGTCCCTCGGTTAACTGTTGCCAGATCTCTTCGCTTTCAGTTGTATCCGGAGGGGGTGTGCTGTGTTAACCTTGACGAACCAGCATTTCGAAACTTGTCTTACACAGTGTGTCAAAAGTTGGACAGGCCTGAGGACATGTCTGGACATGTCACTTTGTATGATATGTTATGATACACAATGCTGTGTGCATACATGTATTTAGGCCTGTGAGGGACATTTCCAACATCTTTTGTAGGAAGAACTAGTACATAGCACTTTATTGCACAGTAAATGTTGGCACATTCTGTATTTAAGGGGAGATTGACACCATGAAAATAGGAGAATAACAATTTTGTTTTCGAGTAGTAACCATGCAGTTCCCTCATAGATGATATTCAGTGTTGATTTAGCTTAGTGCTGTTGTGCTCTTTTAAATAATATCAACAGACCTTTTTCTTTTTAAATTAAAACTGAAGACCCAGTGTAAACTCACCCGTCCTACCCCATTTGAAAGCCTCCATTTCTGTTTGTTAACATTACTTAACATCTAAACCTGCCTCCCACTTTCAGAACTGTATGCTATGTATGTTGTACTTGTTAGAATAGTGGTGTATTTTCATACCTCGGTTGTGATGTAGGCCTACCTATCACTATGTAAAACATGCTTCTTTTGTTTAGCTGTTCATTAACTGTCTCAGTCTCAAGATGGCCAACTTGGCGTTACTTGTTTATTATATGTCTCTATTTTCTCAATAAGTAAACTATTAAAACTATCTCTAATATACTTGGCATTTATTTAATAATCCTAACAGTACTTTCTTTACTATTTAAAATAAAATATGGGTATACTGAGATAAAATATAAAGTAATTTTCAACGATGAAAGTATGGCAAACATAGGTAATATTACTCATAAAAAAATATACTATTCTAAAATTATGTTAACAATACTTTGATATTTTTATTCTATTGATTTTCATCTCATTAATAATTATGTAGTGGGCGACCTGGCGGTCTAGGGGTAAGGTGTCAGACTTCTGTGCTGGCAGCCAGGGTTCAATCCTCGGTCCTGGCATAGATTTATTTGATTACCAAACCCTTCCTTCACCTCTGACAAGACATCTTGTGAATGTGGGGAATGCCAGACCTACACCATGGTTCGGATTCCACGTTAAACTGTAGGTCCTCCATTTCATCTCACAATCACCCTACCATTACACATCAGTGTAAGTGTAGTGTAGAGTAGTAAGACGCGGTGCTAATAATAATAATAATAATAATTATGTAGAGCCAATGCTAAATCGTAGACAATGATTGAGAATAAAGGGGGTCAGGGCAATTACATGATTTCCTTAGTTGATTTAGATTAGAAATGGAGTATGACACTTTTATATGGAACAGGAATGGGATGGGGAATGAGCCAAAATATTGGGATCGGGATGAGAACAGGAAATTATAAAAATTACGCTTTAGAATAATCCTAAATTAAAAGTATATATATATATTGTTTTTTAGACTAATAGGGTAATACTTGTCAAAGCTTAGACATTATTAAATATAATACAAATAAAATGTTATCATAAAAACATATTAATATAGATAGAGTGACTGAATAATTCTTTTTATTGAAACAAATAGCAAAATTTTGAACACATTGTATAATACAAATCAAATAATTAATTGTATTACATTATTTTATTAGTTAATATCTTTTGAAAGTAGGGTTTTATTTTTAACTATTGGAAAAGAAGAAAAAAAAAAAATTTGTTACCCTTTTTAAATGTCCTCTAAGTTTAAAACCTCTTGAATCCTAAATGTTATCTATTTTAACACCTCTTAAGGGCTATCTAGGTTTGAAACACTTTAAATATTATTTATGATATAACTCTATAAGGAAAACCTCTTTTCGCTTTATGAGGTAATTGTATTATATTTGGAAGAAGGTACAGGAAAGGTGGATAGAAACATATAAAAGGGGGACGAACACAATATGGCCTTTACAATGAAAAGAAGAACACAGTTCACACTTTACACTGCTGCCAATGGACAAAGAGGTAATGGATGTCTCTTAAAGAAAATTGATCGTCACCGCCCAATCCCCCGACCTAGGTTTCATTCTATCGGAACTCATCAGGGAGGAGTGTGAAACGCGCAACGCAACTTCCTATAAGAGAAAACCAAAAAACACAGAGGAGAAAAAGGAAAATGGTAAAGAATAATAGAACACATAAATAGGAACAAATAAAAGGTATAACAAAAAGGACAAACACAGGAAAAGGACATGGATGGGAATATATAATGATATAACTCTATAAGGAAAACCTCTTTTCGCATTTGCGTAGAGTGGGAAACAATTTATACCCGATCGTAATCGAACCCCAATCTCTCTGTCACAATGGTCTTGTCTATGACGAGAGTGACACCTTAGAGACCATGTTGGTACCAGAACAAGTTTTAGAGTTATTTATTCCTAGTAAAAAAAAGTATTACTTTTCTTTATAATTATAATAGTTAACAGAGCTCATGATGAGTCCCTTACAAACTGGCCGACAAGCTGTAAAAATCTTGGAATGCCACGTGCATAAGAAAGTAAAGGGATCGACAGCCAACTGGTTTACCAAATAAATAAAAATATTTCAAAGCTTGAGAGTGTGTCAATTGATCGGCACGTTTAGGACCATGTGATTTGATTTTAGTTTTTTTGTTTGTAATGGATAAACTCAAAAACTACTGGACCGATTTTAAAAATTCTTTAACGAATATAAAGCTACATTATCAGCGAGTAACATAGGCTATATTTTATTTTGAAAATATAATTTATTCCTCATAAAAATGTTGATAGTCCCTCATATTTTATGGTAGAGTCTATGATGATTCTTCAATATGTGAGTTGAAAATAATAATGCAGGGGGGGGGAGGGTCTAGTAAGATATACAACTGTTCGACTTGAGAGTACCTGCTGGTATACATAAGTCGAGATGGATTCAATGAACCAATTGACCGACAAATTAATACATTGTAAACAACATGTTCGACAACAAAATTGTAAACGGAAAATAGCAAGTAAAGTCTGTGAAATTTAATTTTTTTAATATAATTTAAAACTCTAATAAATAAACATATTTGTGGTCTCATGGTCCAATGCGTCAATATCTCATTGAACTAAATTACTAGTGTTGAGAAGATTAGGGTTAGAATCCCGGTCATACCTACAGAGGTATTCACCCCCCTAAAAGCTTATTCTCTATCCATCCACGCAAATGATTGCATATTTCCTTAAATTTTACCTTTCTCGTTGCTTATCCGGCGTATAGCTCAAACTGGGAGTGAGAAGATAAGGGAAAAAATACCAAGTTAGTGGATTATTTTAGCACCGCGTCTTCCTACCCGTTCGGGTTATACGCTAATTTTGTGGACTAAAATCATCATTAGTAAGGAATCAATTTTCTAAGTTGTTTTTTTTGGGTCAATCAGTTGGCTGTCAATCATTTTGGTTGCATATGCATTTGTTCAACCAGTTGGTACAGGTCATGTCCTACTTGTGTCGGCCACTTGAT